>BLKM01000351.1:233352-320125 GCA_013340265.1 Coptotermes formosanus | reverse complement strand
CCCTTGAAGATGGGACCGATACGTTGTCCCGAAACGTCGGTACTCTTCTTGGATTTCTTGACCCCTGAAGATGGGATCGGTACTTTGTCCCGAAACGTCGGTAAAGGTTTACCACTCGACTTCATTGGGCTTCTTGATTATTGAAGATGGCTAGATACGTTGTCTCGAAACGTCGGTAAAGTCTTACCACTCGACTTCATTGGGCTTCTTGACCGTTGAAGATGGGATAGATACGTTGCCCCGAAACGTCGGTACTTTTCTTGGACTTCTTGACCCTTGAAGATGGGACCGATACGTTGTCCCGAAACGTCGGTAAATGATTACCACTCGACGCTGCGTTATACCCCAGAAGAGCGCAGATCTCCTCTAGTGGTGGTGTTTCGATCCCCGGAAGGGGCAAGAGGACTGTCTCTTCTCCAGTGCGTCCATACCTAATACGGATGTCGTATTAAATGGTTTTCTGCGGGCGCTTCCCCAGGGTTAAAGCGAACGGCGTGTAAAGCTGACCACTTACCTCCATCTATTGCCGAAGTTCAAAATAAGTGGGATTATACGTCCAGTCTCCAACGTGACTACGTGGCTGGCTGTGGGAACACTGTGCTTTATTTTAATTGTCAAAGGACAGTTTTGTTTCCTGATACCGCGACATAACAATGACATAATCTGCATGCAGCGCCAATCACAATTCAGTTTGCTAGTTTGCAGTACAGCCAGTTCAGAAAGCGGAGAACTATTGCTCCTCTTTCACGTAGGCCTAGACTCTGCTCTTGTTTCATAACAAACAAAAAATGCACTAGCTTATATATAGATATATAAAATGTATATTAAAGGTCCCTAAGTATGTTTCGACAACAAGGTACCATCCTCAGGGTGTACATCAGAAAGGAATACAAGAATATCACATCAAATATGATAAGTATTGTCTTCATAATTTGTTTGAAGTTGATTAAAAACCAGATGGCAAAATAAATACTGCGATCTGTAATTTACTCTGTTGTAATCATTGTAATAATACTTTACTGCTATTAAATTTGACTTATTACAGTATTGTAAGTTGAGATCTCAGTGATTAGAACACAATGTCCCTTTACATTTTTGTAGTTGCCTAGAGATGACCACAAAGTGTGGTCGAAACATGTAGCCATCTAATTTTTAATAAACATCAAACAAGTTGTGAAGACGGTATTTATTGTAGAGCAATACAGCAATAGAGCAATACAGCAATACAGCAAAACAGAACCAACTTATGCACAATATTACTGTTTGTTTATTTAACCTTTGTCTTTCAGTTCATCTCCCCGATATGTTTCTGCAGTAACTTTGCCATTATCAAGGGGGCTAGTTCAAATTACATAAGATGTGCATTAAAATGTGAATTATAAAATGTTAAAACTGTTAAAAATGTTAAAAATCTTCTGTAAAAATTCTTGTGCTTTTTTTGGTGCTATGGTGCTGTTTTCGACCTGGCGTCCCTAATTGCTATTCACTGTATTCGTATTCCAATATCACAACGGTATGCACACTATAAAGTAAACATCTATTCCGCTTACATATTCAAAAAATCAAATATTAAAAACCTAAAACATACAAGAGCCACAATGTTATGTACCCCGTGAGGATGACAACTTATTGTCGAAACATGTGTAGGGGTCTTTAACGCTTTAAAGACGAAGCATCTCTGTTTTATATAAGGACTCAGTGCTTACCGCGCTGTAAACACTCTCCACTTCGTTATAAAAACCAATCTCTTAATGTTTTATAAGGCAAAAGTTGCTGTTTGTTCTGAGATCCGTACAGAGCACATAAACGCAATGTGGGCACCACGTAGAATTTTTTAATGTTAAACCTGGTGGTACGTAAAGTTACCGCTAGGCTTTAAAAGGTTAAAATACATTATATATGCATATGTGTATTATATCTAGTGAACTGCTGGTTGTTATGAAGATTGTGACAAGATGCACGGTGTGTACTCCATGAAGCAGGCCACCACTGTTTGCGGCTGTGAAGTGGCCTTCATGTCAGAGAGTGCTGTGGCCAATGGCAATATTTGAATCATCCGAGCAAAGTATTGTAGTTTGGACAGAGGGGAACAAAATTGATTTCCGAGCCGCAGCAAACAATCCTGAAACCTGCTGTACTAGTAATTTTCATGTTCGCCTTTCACAGTCATTGGTATTTATTTAGAAGCATTCTCACTCAAAAATGATCACTCTCTGTATTTCTGTGTATATTGCAGGGATATTTTCATGTATTAAATAAGGCTCGATCGCTTCAAAATTTTGACTATACTTTCGCGTATTTACCGTCTGTGATTGATGATTTGTTATAGCTGCGCATTTGTTATTTACTGTAATAATAGGTGTGACTATATCTGTGAATTTGCATGGAAAGTTTTTGGAGTTTTTTGATTGCAGAATGTACTTGCTTCTGATGATGTATTTTCAAATCGTGTGAAAACAAACAATAAGCATTTGTTATTTCGCTGGAAGTTCACTCTGTCATAACAATATTATGGTAGTTGTACGCCTGCACGGGTAAGGATTAATTCACGATTACAGCTGAGTGCTTAAAATTTTTGTACCTTTTATGATTGATGTTTGGCGTTGGGCAACACTCTTCTGTCGACTGCACGGATTACCTACATACGTGCGATGAATGTGAAAAAGTCTGTTATTGCCATGAAGCACTGGGTTTAATAACAGGAAGTTTTCTGTTTACTTTTATAAACGTCCGAATAAGATCCACTAATAGAAAGTTAGAATTCGTAAAACAAGTGATGAAACCGGATGTGGAATATTTTATGCCCTCAGAGCTCTGTAGTTACTGTATGTATCGTCGAGTTCCACATCAAAAAACTCAGCATTCTGCCCACACAGCACATTTATGTGGCACATGTGATTCTTAGTGTAAACAGTTACACTTTGCATAAAGAGCGTAAACCGAATGGTCCGTAAAAGGTAGACACAATCCATGATGTAGGAAGTTTTAAAAAATATGTAATTTAGGTTGATTTAAGTCTCCAAAGGTTACCGCCTTTATCTTAGAAGACTTGATTGATGTGGCTTAGGATAGAGGCAGGTGGCATGCTCTTGTAAATGAGGTAATGAACTTCTGGGTTCTGTAAAATGCGGGGAATTTCTTGACCAGCTGAGGACGCGTTAACTTCCCGGGAATGATTCTGCTCCATGGAGTTGTAGGTTTCCCCCCTAAACAATGGTGTTTTTTATGTACATGACAGTTAACGCTGAGTTGGTCGCGCAATATGTGACAGAAGAGCCTGTATAGACAGCAGGGCATGTGGTACTACCGCCCGGCGTGAGGGTCGCCTGCTGGGCTGTCCAGTCATCTCATGATTCTGACTGTTGCAGGAACGTGAGGATGCTGCATGTGGGCTTTGGTTAGATTACCTTTTTATGCACCTGGGGTCTGTCTCTAACAGGTCGTCAGTGTGATTATTTTATGGAGGAATGCATTTGGTTTTGCCAACAGACGAGCAAATATTCTGTTATTTTAGGTCTGCAAGATAGTAGCGCCCCAGTACGTGTCCTCCACTTCATCTGGTATGTGGTCGTATATTAATCCACTGTTCATTTACGATTGATTTTAATAATTGCTTCTCTTGTAAATGTTGATATATTACAATTTACACACTCAGGGTTCCATTTCTGCATTTGTGCTTGTTTTTCATCTCGGTTTGCTTGATTGTAATTGTGGCAGGTACTATTAGGGATATTTTAATTATGCGGGAGGTTATTATGTCAAAATGAGCCCATAAAGCTTTACAGAAGAGTGGTTACTATGTGTACCGCCTGCTTTAACGATGAACAGATTCCGTATCTCGCACGTGGAATGTAAGAATGTTATTGGTTTGCTTCAGTAAATTATATTTTTCAAAAAAAAAAACATACGTTTTTTTTTCTGTGAGGTAGGAATTTAATTTTCAGATATTACTGCGGTATGTTTCACGCTTTAAACGTGGCGTTATAAACAACCAAAACGTGCTCGACAACTGATAAGTGACATGAAGTAAAGCAGCACAGGATTACTGTAACGCGACATTTAAATTTTGTCAGCTATATTTGACGACGATACAGTTTAAATATGGAGACAGAGCACCTAACACGTGGGTGTATACACATATGGAAGTGTTCAAACACTGTATTGCTCATGAAAAAGAACGAATGAAAATAATTCATTAACTTACGGCCAGATTTTTTGCTAACTGTCCAGCCTACCCTAACGCTCCTGCCCCCGCCTCCGGGCCAACAAATCGGAAATTAAAGCTACTGAAGATAAAGTGACCGATTCTATCCCCCGTCAACAGGCAGTGATCGTCGAATGGCAGAAGTTTCTTTTCGTAGTCCTTTCCTCTTCTACCTACTTGTTCACAGCAGGTGTAGAGGGTTTTTATTTTCACGTGATCACACTCAGACACACACCACAGTCAGTAGGACTCCTCTGGACGAGGGATCGGCCCGTCCTAGAGACCTCCCAGTCGCAGAGACCTCTACCTGACAACACAAACACTGTACAAGACACAAAAATCCATGCCCCCGGTGGGATTCGAACCCACGATCCCAGCAAGCGCTCGGCCGCAGACCTACGCCTTAGACCGCGCGGCCACTGGGGTCGGCCGAATGGCACGAGTCCTGAAGAAACTCTCACCAGTGACTGATGGCTGGTAGCACAGACTAAGCTCAAGCAACAGAGTCAGTGCTAAAAGCAAAATATTTGCCTCAAGTCCTTTAAAGAATGAGCTGGAGAAGAAACAAACCAGCCAAGAAACAAACAGCAATACAGTCAATGAGAAAACCGCCAGCCTGTAAAGAAAAGGGGTAGAAGAAGAAGGGCGATTGGAAGAGAAAAGCGCGACTGAGGCACACACCACAACACTTCGCTTCTGGAGTATCATTCGGTGACGACTGATTTCGTTGTCTGGGGTGTAAAAAGTGAACACACGAAGATTGTGCTGAAGGTCAAGCACTTTCTGGTGACTGTGTGTGTGATATCTGTAAATTCGCTTTTAGAAGTTGTGCTAACTTTAAACATCATCATTTCTATCATGAGCTGCGAAAAGTTAGGCGCAGGGCCTGTTCTTTATCCCTCAGTTTTAAACGTTGGAAATGTAATGTTATCGTGCCTGTGGGTACCGGCAGAGATTTAACCTTGTAAAACCTAGCGGTAACTTTACATACGAACAGGTTTAACATTAAAAAATTCTACGTGGTGCCCACATTGCGTTTATGTGTTTTGTACGGATCTCAGAACAAACAGCAACTTTTGCCTTATAAAACATTAAGAGACTGGTTTTTATAACCGAAGTGGAGAGTGTTTACAGCGCGGTACGCACCGAGTCCTTATATAAAACAGATACGCTTCGTCTTTAAAGGGTTAATGATAATCAAACCAGACAACAGATTTTTGTTTCTGCTTAATTGAAGTAAGTTACGTAACCGATTTATTTATTGGTAATGATATTTTTCCTAAATAAAAACGCTCCCTATACATGGGCCTATATACGCTTGTAAGTGCACGTTTTAAGGAGGGATATAATCACGATTTGGTGAAGAATTAGAATAAGAATATAATGGGCTCGAGCCCTTAAAGGCCTGATACACGTAGGTCTTCTAAACAGGCTGTGTCCCCTAAAATACAAGCGCTTTCTTAGAGGGTTGTGGCCCAATATAAGGCCAGGGTTGTGGCCCAATATAAGGCCAGGGTTGTGGCCCAATATAAGGCCAGGGTTGTGGCCCAATATAAGGCCAGTGTTGTGGCCCAATATAAAGCCAGGGTTGTGGCCCAATATAAGGCCAGTGTTGTGGCCCAATATAAAGCCAGGGTTGTGGCCCAATATAAGGCCAGGGTTGTGGCCCAATATAAGGCCAGTGTTGTGGCCCAATATAAGGCCAGTGTTGTGGCCCAATATAAGGCTAGGGTTGTGGCCCAATATAAGGCCAGGGTTGTGGCCCAATATAAGGCCAGTGTTATGGCCCAATATAAGGCCACAACCCCTCAAAGTTATACATAACAGAAGAACATATCAAGTACAGGTTCCGGCCCAATGAACATATTGGCCGAATCCTCCCTTGCTGAATACCTTTAGATTCCCCGTATGGAGACCCTATAAAAAGAAATGCTCCGTTTCCAGAGCCCTAAATAAATGTCTGTCGGAGTCGTTAGTATGCGAGCCCTCCCTCCAGGTTGCCCTCACGGAGCCTCCGTAAAGAGAGAGATGCTCCGCTTCCAAAAGGAGTTTGGTGACAGAGACAAGTAAGCGGCCACAGGAATTTTTCTTCGTAGGTATTACAAAAATGTGAAAACTTAAGGTAACATTGTATAAAATGTACGTGTAAAGTAACAAAAACATTGGAATGATAAAATTTTATGTAGCTGTCGGTTGAATAGCGATAAGTGAGGAACCGGTAGATATGCAATACTGTAGGAGATCGATCACAAGCAGCAATGCATGTCTGACGTAGACTGTTGTATGTTAACAGTTACAAACGTGGGCACGCTGCTTAAATTTGAGATTATACTAGACAAATTTAACGGCGGAACACGCACTTGGTTATGCAGTCTAATATATGGAACCATTACGATACAATATATTCTGATTATCATTTATTTTAAACATCTGCTACGTTTCGGTTCGTATGGGCATTTTCAGGGAGGAATGAATTATACATACTGGTAGCTGTTGGAGGATATTACGTACGTGTATTGATTCGTCGTATTGACCAAATACTTTATGATTATTTTCTTCTGTATCAATTGAATAAAATTAAACGTTAAAATTATGGTAATTTTAATCCGCGTCAATTTACGAAAACAGATTGTTAATATTAATGTTATTTTCTTCTGTCTCAGGTGAACAAAACCAAATGTTAAGGCTGTGGTTATTTTCATCTGTGTCAATTGACTAAAACCAAATGTTACGATTATGGCTTTTTTTTCGTGCCCATAAATAAAGCAGATGTCACAATGTCAGTATTTAACCCTTTAAAGACGAAGCAGATCTGTTTTATATAAGGACTCAGCGCGTACCGCGCTGTAAACACTCCACTTCGCTTATAAAAACCAGTCTCTTAATGTGTTATAAGGCAAAAGTTGCTGTTTGTTCTGAGATCCGTACAAAACACATAAACGCAATGTGGGCACCACGTAGAATTTTGTAATGTTAAACCTGGCGGTACGTAAAGTTACCACTAGGCTTTAAAAGGTTAAACTAGTTTTCGCTGAAAATTATGTAGTTGTCCAGTTCATATTTATGTTCGTTACTTAAATGCTATCGCCGACCCCAGTGGCCGCGCGGTCTAAGGCGTGGGTCTGCGGCCGAGCGCTTCCTGCGATCGTGGGTTCGAATCCCACCGGTAGCATGGATTTTTTTGTCTTGTACAGTGTTTGTGTTGTCAGGTAGAGGTCTCTGCGACGGGCCGATCCCTCGTCCAGAGGAGTCCTACCGACTGTGGTGTGTGTCTGTGTGTGATGAAGTGAAAATAAACAACCTCGACACCTACTGTGAGTAGGTAGAAGAGGGAAGGACTACGAAACGAACGAACTTAAATGCTATCAAATCGTACGCGATGTGCGTTGTACTGCTTTTTTCAGTTCGTAAACTCATTAATTCGTATTGCATGTTATATAGCTTTTTGTCGAGGTGATGCTTTTTGTTGACGTTATGTTGAGTCTGTTGATCTGGCGGCTGGCGGCTTTTTGTTATAGTTGGATTAGCTTGCACTGGTGGGTTTCGAAGCGGTGTGGTTCACAGGGTGCGTGACGTTATACTTTTTGGCAAATATCACGTTTTAATATTTATCCTTTAACATGTTTTTTCATTGACTGATACAGAAGAAAATATACATAAATAGCAGGGTCTAAAGGATGTCTCATTGTACGTGACGTCCGTAAGTATTTGTCAGTGTGTACAGTTCTTGAGATCTGCTTTTTTTTTTGGATATTACGCTCTGTAGAATGGTAGTTTCGTACCGACGTTTTCGTACAACCTGTAAGTCTAGTATTTAAGGGTCAAGCAGATAGATTGTCCCGAAACGTCAGTACGAAAGTGCCATTCTACGCTGCGTAAAATCCCAAAATATCGTAGTTCTATTTCAGACCGCTGCCGAAGCCAGAAATCATACGTGTATTATTCTCTTCTCCATGATGGTTATCGTTCGATCAAAACAAAGAAAGAGTTTAGAATGAATAAACAAAAGGGTAAAGCAATCCCTGGACAGGTCCTGAGGGTTCAAAGAGGTTGAGGCTCCCAGATTTCCAGACGATCGGGACATGAAGGTGGTAAAGTTGGCAGCCCTAGGCACCGGCCGCCTTTACCCCCAGGAAATATTCCTGGTACTTATTTCTGTTAGAGGCTGAGTCGACCCCAGGGCCATAATGCGGCCGGAAGGATTATGTCAATGAAAAATTCCAGTGACACCATCGGGAATCGAACCCGCGCCCTTCCGGTTTGTAGTGCAGTGCCTCAACCAACTGCACCAGTGCGTGCCCCCAGAATGAATAAATGACGATCAAAATGTTGCTTTATGTGCTTTAAGGATTGTGCACGATATCTTATTGAGAATTTGTGCTTAACCTTTTAAAGCCTAGCGGTAACTTTACATACCACCAGGTTTAACATTAAAAAATTCTACATGGTGCCCACATTGCGTTTATGTGTTTTGTACGGATCTCAGAACAAACAGCAACTTTTGCCTTATAAAACATTAAGAGACTGGTTTTTATAACCGAAGTGGAGAGTGTTTACAGCGCGGTACGCACTGAGTCCTTATATAAAACAGATACCCTTCGTCTTTAGTGACACGTTCTTCAAAAGCAGAAATGAAAGTACGGTGTTGACGCTAACAGGTACATAATTTAGGATTATATATCTTTGCAGTACGGAAGAAGACTTCGTGAGTTCTGCTCGCAAATGTCCGTTGCAGAGCTGCGCCGTTGCGTGTGTGAGTTTAGACTGTCGCTGTGAAGCCGGTAGGAACTCTTCATTGTTGCGAAAGGCGATTTCGAGAGCTTGAAGTCTAAGACAATTAACTCTTAACTCTGGGGGCTTATAATCTGCAGCTAGTACAATTTGGTTCAGAAGCTGGCAAAGTCGCCTAGCTAACCGCAGTTTGAATGTGACGCCTGTTTGCCTTGTAAGGCTTGAGTGAAGCCGTATTTTATTCGATAAGTTGTTGCAGAATGTTCAGGCTTCCAAAGAGCTTTGAATTGAAATGGAACAGATCCCTTCCAGCATGCGTAACTCACTGTTTTACTCAGTATTTCGGGATGCGTGGGCGGTAGTGACCTCTGGGCGTGACTGTTTGTGGTTGATGCAGAGGTAGAGGAGTTTGCTTGGACAGGAGTCTGTTGTAAGATTTTTGGTTTGTGATGTATTTACTTTTGTACTACAAAGGTAAATTGGGCAGTTGATTGAGGTGAGTGGTCAGCTTCACGGCCTAGCCCTCTTTAGCACCAGGAAAAGAGCACCCGGTACCCATTAATAGGAGCCTGAGTGGGTCCCAATTTTGGTGTGGTCGTTTTGGAGAAGAAGAAATCTCTTGACCCTGTTTGGAATCGAACCACATTTCTTCCGTCTTCCAGATGGTATATCTGTGACTATACCTCCTGAAACGGTACCCAGAAATTTTCTTATTCTAATCTGTTACTGAGTTGCGTATAGCTATGTTATACACAAAAGATGGCAATGGTGTGGCATCTCATTTTATGTTCATTTCATAAAAATCTTTATTTATTTTAATAACATTGCATTAATATTTATAATAATTTATTGTTTCGCCTTCCGAACACAATTTCATTGTTCTGCTTTACCTTCCAACGTTGATCCCAGTGGGGGCGAAATTTTCCGCACCCGCCCCAACCGGTCATGCGGCCCACTCAGCCTCCTGTATGATGGATTTGATGAAGGATTCACCTTCTTTCCCAGAGGTAAAGCGGCCGGTCTGTGGCGTTGACCACCCACTCCCATTTAGCGCCGAGATTAAAGAAAGTGTAGAGCTATACCTCTACTCCCCCTCTGTGCTTTTATAGCGTTTTGTATGGTGGCGTTTACCTTTACCGTCTGACGCTGTCCGTTATATTTGATGACGTTAAAAAGAAGTGTGTGGCTAGAATGTTTGATGTCGGTCGATAAGACGTACAGTTTGACAGGGGCTTAGGAATGAAGAACGAGAAATTGATTTTGACGTGTTTAACTTTGAAATCAAGTTAAGTGCTCCGTGGAAAGTGTAAGCTGGATTTTAAGTGAAATTTTGACGATCATAAATAAAATTTCTTCCTAGCGAAGGCAAATGTTTTGCCGAATTAAGGTCATGCCATGGTTCAGACGCTTTTTAGTGGGAATTTCAGCGTGCAGGTTCGGGTTTGATCCCAGGTTAGTCTATTAGGTATGTTTGGACAAAGTGGCACAGGGACATGGAGCTTTTTCTGAATATGCCTTCTTCTCGTGTCAGTATCATTCCATGGATACTTATACTCGTATTTGTGTATCTACCACGCGCTTTGTATAATCTAAGCAGTTGACGAATCGTTGAGTACAAAATATTTCTCGTCTTTGCACTGTTTTACACAGATCACGTTACTCGAAATGCACCATCTCTGACAGACGGTGGAAATTAAAGAGATCTGACTGAAAACGCATGTGTTACAAGAACTGTTGCTTAACGTAAGTTTTGTGTTGCATGTGGTGTGCTGCATTATGCTGTTACGCATAACAGCGCTGTTAAAAGCAAAGATACCGCACTACAAGCCTGGACAGGCTACAGGGGTTCCAGGAGGTTGAAGCTCCAGATGTCAAGATAGGCGGCACATGAAGGTGATAAGGTTGTCAGCCCTACGCACCGGCCGCCTTTACCCCCCTCCCCCAGAAAATATTCCTGGTGCTCATTTATGTTAGAGGCAGAATCGACCCCAGGGCTATAGAACAACGCTGTTACCTGTGAGAAATACTGTGTTCCTAGTATCAAACAGGCCACATGATAGACTTTTCTTAAAGAAAAGACATATATATTTCGTGCTAATTAATTTCTAATGCTCTTACGGGAGGCTTTCTCCGTCGTGGTTGGTATACCTGCTGTAATATAATTAGCTGCACGTACTGGAGGTAATGTGGGCACTGGGTAGCGACACTGACGAGCAGGCGGTATCTCCCACTCTCACAGGCGCACAACAAAGTAATGGAGGCGGACGTGCCGTACATACGAGTACAGTATATGTTGCTACGTAATTAATTTAATTATGCTTAGAAAGCAGCATGATTGGATGAGAGTTTTTGTAGTGAAAAAGATAAGTCCGAAATTCGTGTGTGTACTTTAAAACGCATTGGTCTTTTTGTTTAATCATCTAATTAACTGATTAATTAACTAATGAAAAAATGACTAAAATACACTTAACAATAAACTGTTAGCAGCTCAACAAGTTTCCGCCTTTTGTGAACCCCCCACCCCCTTTCATTGCCGTTTGTAAAAGGTGCCCCCACTGTACCTTATAATGAGCCAGTTTAATCCAATCCGTATCTTCGCCCTCCGTTTTTCCGAATTAACCCTTCAAAGACGAAGCGTATCTGTTTTATATGAGGACTCAGTGCGTACCGCGCTGTAAACACTCTCCACTTCGGTTATAAAAACCAGTCTCTTAATGTTTTATAAGGCAAAAGTTGCTGTTTGTTCTGAGATCCGTACAAAACACATAAACGCAATGTGGGCACCACGTAGAATTTTTTAATGTTAAACCTGTTGGTATGTAAAGTTACCGCTAGGCTTTAAAAGGTTAACCCTTTAAAGACGAAGCGTATCTGTTTTATATAAGGACTCAGTGCGTACCGCGCTGTAAACACTCTCCACTTCGGTTATAAAAACCAGTCTGTTAATGTTTTATAAGGCAAAAGTTACTGTTTGTTCTGAGATCCGTGCAAAACACATAAACGCAATGTGGGCACCACGTAGAATTTTTCAATGTTAAACCTGCTCGTATGTAAAGTTACCGCTAGGCTTTAAAAGGTTAACCCTTTAAAGACGAAGCGTATCTGTTTTATATAAGGACTCAGTGCGTACCGCGCTGTAAACACTCTCCACTTCGGTTATAAAAACCAGTCTGTTAATGTTTTATAAGGCAGAAGTTGCTGTTTGTTCTGAGATCCGTACAAAACACACAAACGCAATGTGGACACCACGTAGAATTTTTCAATGTTAAACCTGGTGGTATGTAAAGTTACCGCTAGGCTTTAAAAGGTTAAGGATAGAATTGTACCTGTGCTTGACTGCTTAGCGAGACAGGGATTGTGTGTGCCCTAAACTGAGTACCGCATGAACAGTAATTATGTCTGTGCTTAATTGACAGTTAATGATTACTCTGTGCTTAATTATCAGTTAATGGAGAGCAATTCTGTGATTAAGCACCACTTTACGAACGGTATCTCTGTGACGTATATTTTTGTATGATTATACGTCATACCATGTAGAGAATGCGTACTGAGTATCACACCATCTGTGCTTATTTATATCTCCATCAATCGTTCCGCAGTCTTTCCCTCTTCTACCTACCTGTCCACAGCAGGTGTCGAGGGCTTTTATTTTTCACTTGATCACACTCAGACACACGCCACAGTCGGTAGGACTCCTCTTGACGAGGGATCGGCCCGTCGCAGAGACCTCTACCTGACAACACAAACACTGTACAAGAGAAAAAAAATCCATGCCCCCGGTGGGATTCGAACCCACGATCCCAGCAAGCGCTCGGCCGCAGACCTACGCCTTAGACCGCGCGGCCACTGGGATCGGCTATATTTTCATAAATACCGGTGCTTAATTAGATACCACAGAGAAGAATATGTCTGTGGTTAGTTGCCGGTGCGTGAAGGTAGTCTCTGTGCGTAGATTACTTCATGATGTGGTAACGGGCAAACCTCGACTTCAGAGGTAACCGTCAGCTTCACGTCCCAACCGGTTTACCCCCGAGGAATGGAAGTCACTATCATATTATCCTTTCGAGTACTTAGCAAAATTACACCGCGACTTCGTCTGTGAATAACTGGCTAGGACGATACGATATGTGAAATCCAGGCCGTGTCCTGCACGCGGCATAATGCATGTGGTTAGATGTGGGCTGATGTATGAGGAACTAAACAAGTTGGAAATAAGACGATTTATGACCATAAATTTTGAAGTCCTTTTAACGACAAGAGCAGTCTAGCATCAATAAAAGTATAATTCAATTATGCGACTAATCCGTACGGATAATTTTCATTCATGCCTATTCAGTCTACATTAAATTGTCCTGATAAAACTTAACGTATTATGATTTTTGCGATTAATATTTGATGTTACAGGTATGTGGGGGAAGGCGACCATTTGGGAGAGCCAGGCGTAGATGGGAGGATAATATTAAAATGGATATTCAAGAAGTGGAATGAGGGGCATGGACTGGATTGAGCTGGCTCAGGATAGGGACAGGTGGCGGGCTCTTGTGAATGCGGTAATGAACCTCCGAGTTCCATAAAATGCGGGGAATCTCGTGACTAGCTAAGAAACTCTTAGCTTCTGAAGAAGGCCTCTGCTCCATGGAGTTAGTTAGGTTTTTTGTGTCCATACACAATTTTAGACTTCTAGTTTCAAATGGTTCGTTATGTAGGCTATTACAATTACCCCTTTAAAGGCGAAGCGTATCTTTTTTATATAAGGACTCAGTGCGTACCGCGCTGTAAACACTCTCCACTTCGGTTATAAAAACCAATCTCTTAATGTTTTATAAGGCAAAAGTTGCTGTTTGTTCTGAGATCCGTACAAAACACATAAACGCAATGTGGGCACCACGTAGAATTTTTTAATGTTAAACCTGGCGGTATGTAAATTTACCGCTAGGGTTTAAACGGTTAAACAGAAACTTAGGCCTAAGCGAAATTTTCACTTGTCCCTATCTATTTTCTTTATATTGTGCGAAGTGCGGTACGAAAATGCCCACTTGTTCGAAAAAGTATGGCCACGCAACATTTCAAGACCCTATGCTAATTGACGGTATTGTCACTTACGTTTTTAAATTAGGTATAGCCGCCACTGGGGTACGCTGTCGCGCAGTTGGTTGAGACACTGCACTGCAAGCCGGAATGTCGCGAGTTCGATTCCCGATCGGGTCATTGGTTTCAGCCTCTAACAGAAATGACTACCAAGAATATTTCCTGGGTGGTAAAGGCGGCCGGTGCCTTGGGCTGACAACATTAACGCCTTCTTATGCCGATTGTCTAGAAATCCTGGTGGCCTCAACCTCCTGGAGCCGTAAGGGTCTGTACAGGCCTGTGATGGGATAGCTTATAGGGCAGCCGCGATGTGGTAGAAACATTACTGGCTGTAGAAAATTAACCCTTATCTGTTGTATATAAGGACTCAGTGCGTACCGCGCTGTGAACACTCTGCACTTCGGTTATAAAAACCAGTCTCTTAATGTTTTATAAGGCAAAAGTTGCTGTTTGTTCTGAGATCCGTACAAAACACATAAACGCAATGTGGGCACCACGTAGAATTTTTTAATGTTAAACCTGGTCGTATGTAAAGTTACCGCTAGGCTTTAAAAGGTTAAACAGGGCAAAACTGTGATATGATTTGTAAAGCAAGTTCCGCATGAATTAGTGTCATGGCTAATATTTTCAGATGAAGGGACACGCAGACAAACCCAGAGGTATGGTATATTTCTTGTGCTTTGTTTTACGACGACTTCAGTGTCGCAGTTTATATAACCTACGTGGTAGAATGCGTTATGCATGTTAGTGTGGAAAGGATTCGGATGGACGTGGTTGTGGTCACTTAGAAATAACAACCTGAAATTCTCCTGGACGGACTGAGGAATATCATGAAGGACATTTGTCGTGATATCTTGTTGTCACAGCGAGATGGGATGGCAACGGGCATCTCCAGTGCATTACCGCAACACCATCCTGCTAGACTTGTTAGAGTATTGTCCGTAATAAAGCTGTTAGTACCGAGATAACTAACCATCTGCGTGGAACAATTGTTTACTGAATTGGGCAAGGATGTCTCAGCCTTTTATGGAACAGGGATGATAATTATAATGTCCACAGGCGTCCGCCACTTATTTTTGGCTTGACTCACATAACAGCGGTTAATATTCACATATCCCGATTCTTAAGATCCATTTTAATATTACCCTGCCATCTGTTTCTTCGTCTTCGAAGCTGTTTTTGATTCAGATTCGCCGAATAAATTTCTTTATGAATTTATCGCTTGATTCATTCGTGCATCATGCACCGCCCATCTTACCACGTATAAATAAAATCGCATTTCTGTAGCACATTAACCTTTTAAAGCCTAGCGGTAACTTTTCGTACCACCAGGTTCAACATTAAATAATTCTCCATAGTGCTCAAATCGCGTTTATGTGTTCTGTACATATCTCGGAACAAACTGCAACTTTTACCGTAAACATCAGCAACTCATTTGTTTTTTATAACCGAGGTTGAAAGTGTTTACTGCGCGGTACGCACAGAGTCTTTATATAAAGCAGATTACCTTTCGTCTTTAAAGGGTTTAAATAAGCATAATGGCTCTTCAAATGACGCAAGAACTGCCGCTCTCGAAACATGGGAGAAGCGGCGTGACATGATCTGCGGCAGGAAATTTGTAAATGGAGGAATTTAATTGTTGATTGTGCATGAAGTTTGGTCTCATAGGACGTGGAGTTACTCTCAGTGTCTGACAGATGGCGTCAATGGTCAGTATCCGCAACGTGTGCGTGCAGGTACTGTGTTTTTTTTAATTGGTGAAGGGCCCCGCAGCAGACGCTACGGACGCACCGCAGCCTTGAGGCTTATTGTGCAACCCTGTGATGATAATGAAGATGATTGTTATTTTTTGTCCTTTTCCTTTTCCGGTGGAATGAAATTGACAGGGGAAAACCGAAGTGCCAATTTGTCCACCACAAATCTCACATGGACTAACCTGGGATCGAACCCCGGTCTCCGCGGTGGGAGGCCGGCGACTAACCGCCTGAGCCGTGGCAGGGCCCGCAGGGACTTTCATCTGCAATTCAATTCGTCTTGAATTTTCAAAGCAGATTGTGGACTCGTAAAATTTAATATGCATTAAAATAAATATTTAGGTTTAATGCCACAATGTTTTAAAATTTAACTTAATAACGGAAGTGTTAATCGATATTGTTATTCAGTTATTCACATTCGTCGACCCTTCTTTTAATTTCCACGAGCCGCCACTGAAAGTAAATCTTCATTGTCTAATTATACCTCTTACGTATTTTGTTGCGACAAAATTAGGTTATTTAAAACCGGAGAATACAAACCTCTTGCAGTTGTTCGTAGCAGAACGCAATGCCGCACACTTTAAAACATCACAGTGTTAATACAATATAGTGTAGGAAAATTTGCCCGGGCCTTACACGATTAGCACAGTAAATTACACTAGTCAGATATACATTATGAAAGAGTGTATATTCACCTGTCACAGTGACGAATATCCTGGCCACACACACCTACTTCTGCATTAACCCTTTAAAGACGAAACGTAATCTGCTTTATATAAAGACTGTGCGTACCGCGCTGTAAACACTTTCAACCTCGGTTATAAAAAACGAATGAGTTTCTGATGTTTACGGTAAAAGTTGCCGTTTGTTCCCAGATATGTACAAAACACATAAACGCGATTTGAGCACGATAGAGAATTATTTAATGTTGAACCTGGTGGTACGTAAAGTCACCGCTAGGCTTTAAGTTCACCTGCCCACAGGGTGATTTTTTAAATGTTGTTACCCGACAGAAACTGTTTGCATTATTTAAGGAAATATTTTGGCGCAACCCCATGATCTTATAGCCCGCTTTAACTATTCTGTGTGGTGAGTTTTGTTATCGTATCTTCGCGTCCGTATGTCTGCCCTCTCCTCTCCAAATACTTGTCGGATATTCATGACGCTTAGCACTGAATGCCATGCTCGGCGTGCAGGTCTGTCCGGTTTTTAATTTTATGCCGCAAATGATACAAATATGATCCTAGTGATATTCGCATTCGGTGCGATGGAAAAAAATCTAGTAATAACTAGTTTGTAAGGTATTGTGTACATGGTATAAGAGCATGGCGGCAGTGCAAATAAATAAATAAAATAAATAAATAAATAAATAAATAAATGTGTATAATAGATGGTTTTATAGAGATACTTAATAAATGGTTGAAGTTAATTGTGTGAAATTTTGTGAGAAGACGGGTCAAATAAAGTAAGTGTAAAATTCACCCAATAACATGCCATGAAGGCACAGAGGGGTAAACCAGAGTTATAGCTGTACTCTTTTTTTCAACTCCAGCGCTAGATGCGGGTGGGAGGTTAACGCCACGCCCTGGCCGCTTTATCCCCGGAAATTACCCGGTACCCATTGTATAGGAGGCTGGCGGGCCCCAGGACCTGTCTGGATGGGTGCAGAAAATTTCGCCTCTACCGGTATTCGATCCCCGGCCCGCCCAGCCCGTAGCACGTTGCTGTAGCGACTGAGCTGTCACGGTTCACATGGCCCACAGACTTGTCATATACGCAAGTGAAGGTTCTGTTTTAAACACTTCGTGTGACAGCAAGTAAAATGTCTGAAGAAGAATATTTGAGTCATCGCCGTATTTGTTATTATTACAAACACTGCGATGGAGCGAAAGTTTAGTTCCTATGGTACTAATGTGACATGACTATGTATATATTGGATATAAATGTGGGTAGTTATTATTTTATAGAATTCTTGCAAACCTTACCAATCAGAATGAGGCGTTTAAATGTGAGTTGGTACCGGAAGTTCCTGTGGCATATGCTGTAAATATTTCAGGATACAAAAATTTCATTCGGTGTTCAGTGCACAACTCAGTCAGTCAGTCAGTCAGTCAGTCAGTCAGTCAGTCACTGACCCACTCACACTCCCTCACCCACCCACTCCCCCACTCCCTCGCTCACTCACTCCCTCGCTCACTCACTCGCTCGCTCACTCACTCACTCACTCGCTTACTCACTCGCTCACTCACTCACTCACTCACTCACTCGCTTACTCACTCGCTCACTCACTCACTCACTCTCTCGCTCGCTCTCCCTCGCTCACTCTCTCACTCACTCACTCCCTCGCTCACTCACTCACTCACTCACTCGCCCCATGAAACAGAGTTGTTCTGGGGAAGTTTCTCGGCCGGTAAAGAGAGGCCCCGTGTTTAAGGGAGCCCGAAACTAGCTACAGTGTTTACAGGAGCCCGCCACTGATGTATAGCTTGAGCCAAATGAATGTAGTTTAAACCCTCCCATGCTATTTCTTTACAATTAAATTTAATATTTCCTCGTATCTACGACTAGATCTTTCAAGTGGTCTCTTGCCTACGGGTTTCCCCACGAAAATCCTAAATGCACTTCTGTTCTCTTACATGCGTGCCACATGCCCCACCCATCTCATTCTTAATTTTATCACCCTAACAATACTTGGCAAGTATAGATTTTAAAGTATTCACTATGACTTTTTCAGCCCCATATTATTACCTCTCTCATATGTCCAAATGGCTTCGTCAGCACCCTGTTTGCCAGCACCCTCAGTCTGTATTTTCCCTCAGGTTTAAAGCACCAAGTTTGGCGCCCAAAAAACCAGAAGCAGAGATTTTTTTGTATGCTTGAAGGTTTTGTATTTTGTCCTGCCGTTTAAACTGGAAGACCAAATAAAATATTTTGTAAGTGTGCTATATTGTATCTTATTCTAACATATACTGTACAAACATAAAACTAGCGGACGCAGCCTTCAGATGTCAAGAGAAGTGTGTGGATTTATTTGGATTTTATTTATTGGTGCATTTTCAAACCCACTTTTTATATGGCATCGAATGGCATGATGCTTTTTAGTGGTGAGTGAGATTGAGGCTGCCTTAGCCTATTAAAAGCACTACTCAAGCATTTACCTACTTAGTATTAAAAGAAAACAGTGAGGAAAACAAGGAAAATCCCGGTCAGAATAGTCTGTTGTAGTTTCGAGGTTTGAAGGCGGGACTCTTGGTATACGCTGTGGGAGTGTTGATGGTCTACTGTAGGACTGAGAGTGTATTGATTTGTTAGAAGAACAAATTATGCAAATGCCTGGAAGGTAACCTGCAAGTAGACAAACACTGGCTCTGTGTGCTGGCCCACTTGTTGTGCTGGCAGTCTGCAAGTAGACACGCACTGGCTCTGTCTGCTGGCCCACTTGTTGTGCTGGCAGTCTGCAAACGCAGGAGAGGCATTTCTAGAGCGCAGGATACAGGTAGCCATTATGACAGCTTCCCAGCAGTTTATAATCTAGCGTGCTTCATCATACATTTGTCTATAGCAGTGTTTCACACAGGTTTTTACTCGCGGTCCCCTTTTTGGCTTCGAAAAATAATCACGGATCCTCACATCCCTGGTCACGTAGAGTGTCCGGATGACAGGTACCCAACATTAAATGCTTATATTTCGGAACTAATTTTAGGTACCTACGAACACACACCAGTAGCATAAGTAACAATGCAGTGCATGATTTGAACTTAATTACTGTCTGTCGCATGCATCGTGGTTACAGGAGGTTTCTTAATTAGGTATTATAACGGTCATACGAAATAAACACATCGCCAATTAAAGCAGTTCCGCGATTATTTCTAACAAAACATTAGTCCTTTAATTTAAAAAGTAAGCAAACTTCAAAGTAGTCATTACGGAAAGGTATCCACGGATTCCCTGGGAATTGGTCGCGGATCCTTTGGAATCTGTGGAGCACACTTTGTGAATCACTGGTCTATAGGTAGAGTTGTACGAGTGCACGACACGATAGTCTGTTTGTAGTCCTTGCATCTCCTACCCACTTGTTCACAGCAGGTGTCGAGGTTGTTTATTTTGACTTGATCACACTCAGACACACACCACACTCGGTAGGACTCCTCTGGACGAGTGATCAGACCGACGCAGGGACCTCTAAATGACCATACGCAACACTCACAAGAGACAGACATCCATACCCCCGGTGGGATTCGAACCCGCAATCCCAACAAGCGTTCGGCCGCAGACCCACGCCTTAGACCGGGCGGCCACTGGGATCAGCTTCATTAGAATTTAAGCCCCGTAAAATGAGTCAGAATGTCACTGTCCTTATTACCTTTGTCATCATCATCATTATCATCACGTTCTCAAAGAGAGGAGGTGTTATTTTATTTCATGGCCCTTTCGGCTAGTTAATTCGTGCACAGTTTTCATGAAACCACCGGTGTATTGCATTGCCTTTTAACTAATGAAACGCACGGAGTATACGCACAGCATTGCTGACTACTGATAAAGTTCTGCATGTAATGAAACTGATACCAACTAGCCGTTGGTATGCTTCAGGGAGTCACAACAAAAAGTGAATATCATTTTTTTGCACAATGTTTCTGGCCCCAGGTGTGAGTGGTTTCCGAAATGGGTACTACACCTTTCAATCACTTAAATGAAAACTGGGTCAAACAGCCTTTATTGACTGTGTTATATTGTGACTAGTGAGGTATTCTGCGGGCTAATGCTTCATAGAAGTAACGTTATGCACCGGAAATTGAATTCAATTTACTGCGAACCAGCCTTTAGTTTTTGTAGCTATTTGAAGGAAGTAATGCTTGAATTTGTACTTTATGCGCAGTTTATTGCAATCAGTTTATTGACAATCACCACATTTTTAACAGGAAGTCTTGGGAATAAAATGAAAGGTAATTTGTCCCTATACCCGCCGCCAAGGCATGTAGAGTACCAGCAGTATAGCTGTGCTCATTATTAATCTTTTAAAGACGAAGCGTATCTGTTTTATATAAGGACTCAGTGCGTACCGCGCTGTAAACACTCTCCACTTCGGTTATACAAACCGGTCTCTTAATGTTTTATAAGGCAAAAGTTGCTGTTTGTTCTGAGATCCACACAAAACACATAAAAGCAATGTGGGCACCACGTAGAATTTTTTAATGTTAAAACTGGTGGTACGTAAAGTTACCGCTAGGCTTTAAAAGGTTAAAGACGAAGCGTATCTGTTTTATATAAGGACTCAGTGCGTACCGCGCTGTAAACACTCTCCACTTCGGTTATAAAAACCAGTCTCTTAATGTTTTATAAGGCAAAAGTTGCTGTTTGTTCTGAGATCCGTACAAAACACATAAACGCAATGTGGGCACCACGTAGAATTTTTTAGTGTTAAACCTGGTGGTACGTAAAGTTACCGCTAGGCTTTAAAAGGTTAAACCCCGCAAGCAGGTGGAGGTGAGAGAGCAGCTTCACGTTGTGGTAATATTTTTTTTTCCTATGGCGCCACAGGCTCATCATTATCGAGGCTTCGCGATCGCACTCAGACACATCACACTCGGCAGGACTCCTCTGGACGAGTGATCAGCCCGACGCAGAGACCTCTACCTGACAAAACACAACGGACACAAGAGACAGACATCCATGCCCCGGGCGCGATTCTAACCCACAATCCCAGCAAGCGAACGGCTGCAAACCCACGCCTTAGACCGTGCGGTCACTGAGATCGGTGGTGCAGCGACATTATTCCGGAGAACGTCCTTGGTAGCCATTCAGTAATGGGCTGGTAGACCCCAGAGCCTGTGTGGATGCTTTGAAGGAGGAAAAAATTTTCTTTTTTCTGCCGGAAATCACATTTCGCCCTTTGTCCGGCGCGTAAAGCCTCTTAGCTGTACATGTTACGCCATAGGAAGTTCTTAGAATAGCGCGCACATTTTGCTTTCCTCCGACTGCGGCCTTCAATATCGTGTGCTGTTAAATTATTTTCATGCAAAATTTCATTTTTGAAGTTAATTTGGAATGCACGTTTGGTTGCTGTATTTTTTGTTTTTAGCACCATGTTGTATAGAAACATATTAAAACCATTTTCAAGGCTTATGTCACAGTCACATGGTGCAGTCAGTGCTGTAACTGGGCGACGGGCTGGGCGACCCGGGAATCGTAGTTCGATTGCCGGTTGAGGCAAGAAATGTTTCTCTTCCCCAAAACATCCAGCAATGCTCCGGAGCCACACAGACTGCTATTGAATGTCTATTTACTGGGGCTTAAAGCACGCGAGGCATGCAGCCGCCCAGTGACCTTAATCTGTGGGCGAGAGTAAGAATTAGTGCCACATTCCCATACGCGTTCATGGCTTGCAGAGTGCGACTTTGCCCGGTACCACAATCCAGTGTTACATGAAACTTGTTTGATACTAGCACAGTTACATGTTACAATTGTAGACGTGTGGGTGTCAGCTGTGATATTCGTTTGCTTTTTTACCGCACGCTGCAGGCAGAATGGAGAACTAAGATCTGTAATAATAATAATAATAATAGCAGCTATATTGGGCACAGCACACATACTTCGGAAAGTGCTAATGTAGAAGCACAAAATAATTTAATACTGCAGACAGCGCTATATGCACCATTAACAGTACGCGCAGAATAGCTGCGGCTCTGTGTACCCTAGAAACGTGGTTTGTTTCAGGTATATAATTTTGAATACCCTGCATAAAGGGGATGGTGATGATGATAATAATAATAATAGCTATATTGGGCACACCACACATAATTCGGAAAGTGCTAATGTAGAAGCACAAAAGAGTTTAACCTTTTAAAGCCTAGAAGTTACTTTGCGTATCACCAGGTTTAACATTAAAAAATTCTACGTGGTGCCCACATTGCGTTTATGTGTTTTATACGGATCTCAGAACAAACAGCAACTTTTGCCTTATAAAACATTAAGAGACTGGTTTTTATAACCGAAGTGGAGAGTGTTTACAGCGCGGTACGCTCTGAGTCCTGATATGAAACAGATACGCTTCGTCTTTAAAGGGTAAATACTGCAGACAGCGTTATGTGCACCATTAACAGTACGCGCGGAATAGCTGCGACACTGTATACCCTAGAAACATGGTTTGTTTCAGGTATATAAGTGTGAATACCCTGCATAAAGGGGATGATGATGATAGTAATACACCTGTTTGTGGTTGACATTACTTATATTATAGGAACTTAATACTGTTGTGTGTGTGTGTGTGTGTGTGTGTGTGTGTGTGTGTGTGTGTGTGTATTTCCCTACCTGTAAATTTCGTGTGACCGTCGTGTTGCAGTTGCTAACGGTGGGTATAAATAATATGTTATTGTGATACGCATTAAGATTTATGACTGGGCCAGTAATTTTTATTAGGCATACAGCGTAATCCCAGTAGATAAGCCGGGGAGGTTAAGTATAATGACATGGGGCGAGATTGATGGTTGGTGTTGCGTTCCTGTCACGGACGGGACTTTTCTCTTGACTCCTGCCTGCATATCAGGTTTAAACCTCATGCATTCTCCAATCCAATGAATCGAGTCGGCAGTATGCTCGTAAATACTGACGTGAGCGTCACCCACAGTCAAGCGGTGATTTTATGATTTCTCACATTAGGTATCAGGTGATCTGCGCCTCTCACAGAATACACTCACAGTCACGTGGTTCTGAGGCGCGTTGTCAGGTTTGTGTTTTACGTGCGAGCACAGCCATACTGCCATCGACACCTGTATGTACTGCTACGAAAGATACAGTCTTAGAAATGCACGCGTCAAATTTCGGATTTGAAATTAACCCTTTAAAGACGAAGTGTATCTGTTTTATATAAGGACTCAGTGCGTACCGCGCTGTAAACACTCTCCACTTCGGTTATAAAAACCAGTCTCTTAATGTTTTATAAGGCAAAAGTTGCTGTTTGTTCTGAGATCCGTACAAAACACATAAACGCAATGTGGGCACCACGTAGAATTTTTTAACCCTTTAAAGACGAAGCTTATCTGTTTTATATAAGGACTCAGTGCGTACCGCGCTGGAAACACTCTCCACTTCGGTTATAAAAACCAGTCTCTTAATGTTTTATAAGGCAAAAGTTGCTGTTTGTTCTGAGATCCACACAAAACACATAAATGCAATGTGGGCACCACGTAGAATTTTTTAACCCTTTAAAGACGAAGCGTATCTGTTTTATATAAGGACTCAGTGCGTACCGCGCTGTAAACACTCTCCACTTCGGTTATAAAAACCAGTCTCTTAATGTTTTATAAGGCAAAAGTTGCTGTTTGTTCTGAGATCCGTACAAAACACATAAACGCAATGTGGGCACCACGCAGAATTTTTTAATGTTAAACCTGGTGATACGTAAAGTTACCGCTAGGCTTTAAAAGGTTAAGATCTGACAAGAGCGCTATATTCTTCCGTCCGACCCGCGACCGTCACGCATTGGTGCAGCCAAGGATCTTAGCAACGAATGTGTAGATTCAAAGTTAAGAGTTAGTTGAACTTTATCTCCATTCAACCTATACGCCTACACTGAGTGGTGCTTAGATGCAAGGAACACTTTGTGACGAAGTCTCTCCTGTCAAAAACTGACAGAGAAAGGCAATTTCTTTTTGTAGTGTATAATAATGTACGGATATATTGTAAAGCTGTATCTTTCTTTTGCAAAATTGTTTATAATTCGGTGCCGACATTTGTTAATCTTGAGCAATCTGTCTATCGTTGTGTTGACGCGGAATGTAATTCTTGTGTCAACTTATCATGGAAGACTTCGTCTTCTTAAATCTTCTACAACCGATTCTGATTTGATTCCCGCTTTACTTGTAGGTCTTCTCTGAAGACGTCGCGTCCGTTGAGGTAAATGAAACGGACACATAAGTCACAACACTATGCCAGATAGAGGAAACTGGTAAAGAGGTCATGGAGTGGGGAATTGGCGTTTCCGTGCCTGCTATAGAGCTGGAAGTGGTAACCTTGGAGAGAGGACAGATAGAGTGAATGCAAACACCTGTAACAGCCACTTTGTTTTAACTACTCCTCTGTCATACATTGGTATAAACACGTATTGAAAACAGACGTCATGGCCACTTTCGTGATCTAGTCCGCTAAGTACGTGCTAAGAGGAACGTCGTGGCCACTTTCGTGATCTAGTCCGCTAAGTACGTGCTAAGAGGAACGTCGTGGCCACTTTAGTGATACAGTCCGCTAAGTACGTGCTAAGAGGAACGTCGTGGCCACTTTAGTGATACAGTCCGCTAAGTATGTGCTGAGAGGAACGTCGTGGCCACTTTAGTGATATAGTCTGCTACAAGACCTTTAAGTACATCCGCTTTCAAACATTAATGTGACTCAAAGAGAAACCTTGCGATTTCATATTCATCTTCCAACTGCAGGATGAACTCAGAAAGAAATTAAAAGGAAGAAATAACGTTTTTATAATTTGTGGTCTCATTTAAAGAGTCTGGAGCAAGTTTAAAGTCATTATGAGAATTATTTTTATAATTAGGAACTTCCAAGCAATCTCTTGGAGTTGTCCCAATAAAAAGGAATAGGTTTGCAGTTGAATAAAATGCGAACTGCTTTTATCTGTTTGGCTCACACCCACAGTTTGGTAACACTGCATTTGGAAAGTAAAATGCTGAATAAACGCCTTCTTCCCGGACGTCGCTTGCGTTGCAAAAGTGGTACAAACCCTCGACAAAAGAGACGTTTAAAGTCCGTGGAACTTAATGGAATGCACAGTTATTGTCATTAGTGGGGACAATAACTACGGGTTCCGTTAGTAGGGTAAAGATTTAATACCCTACATGTATTGTTTCTTCCAACAGCAGGCTTGTGAATGATGTCGTTTCATAGGCAAATCATCCTTCAGTTTTATCCTTCCGGCTGTAACGTTAAAAGGGTAAGGCATTCGTTTATTTTTATTTCTTTCTAATTTCATCAATCTCCGCTTCTGTAATCTTCTATTTTTCTGCTTATTCGATATAAATTAATTCTATCTTAATATCTTTGCCTTTCCTTCTAAGACGTTTCAGGCGTCTCAGGCCTACTTTCGTCTCTAGTCTTCGTTGTTTGCAGCCTTATGCCTGTACATGACGAAAACTCTTCCCCCCCCCCCCACTGGCGCAACAGCCCTAGTGGGCCAGGGCCCCCCTGATTTTCGAGGCTTTTCGATCACACTCAGACACACCACACTTGGTAGGACTTCTCTGGACAGGTGATCAGCCCCACGCAGAGACCTCTACCTGACAACACACGACATTCACAAGAGAGAGACATGTGCCCCCGGTAGAATTCGAACCCGCAGTCCCAGTAAGTGAGTGACCGCATATCCACGCCATGTTTAAATTCATGACTTGAATATTCAACGAATCTGTTTTCGTAATATACTACCTCTGCGGTTATGATACATGAAAGTACCTGGAGTGGGGGTTTATCTGTAGAAATTAACAGTTCGCCTGCAGGTGGGCACTGACAAAATTTTGCGTTGAACTGCGAACGGGTTCGTATGATTTGTCAAACAAGGAGACGTTATTTCATTAGACAGATAATTTTTTGTGACTTGTTTCGCTTTTAGTGAGACGTTGCGCCTCTGTATCGGTAAAGGAGAATTGCCGCAGTACTTCATTAAGCTCCACTTCATGAAGGCGTATGGTGCAGTGGACGTATAGTTCCATTTATTCCTAACCTCGGTACTGAGGAAGAGTGTGGTCAGATTCAAACCCTTGTCGCTTTACCCCTGAGGAAATTCCATTTTACCCATTCAATACGAAATTTGGTGGGTTGCAGAACTGGTCTGGCATTTATGGAAAGCAGAAAAATATTTTGCCTATACCGGCAATCTAACCACAATTCCTCGGTCGTCCAACCAGTTCTTCAATCATTACACGGACTGAGTTCTCCCGTCTCAATTGTGTCTGCGTAATTATTCTGCTGATCCGAAGAGTCTTACAACGTACCCCAACGCGTACTAATTTCGCTAAAAGATACGTGAATGCCAGTAGAATAATGTATTCTTTTAGGTCCTGTAAAATGCAAAAGCAACCCTTGTACAGGCCTGGACAGGCCCTGAGGATTCCAGGAGGTTGAGACCCCCAGATTTCTAGACAATCGGCACATTAAGATGGTAAAGTTGTCAGCCCTAAACACCGGTTTTACGCCCTGTAGATATTAAAAAACACCGATCCCAGTGGCCGCGCGGTCTAAGGCGTAGATCTGCGGCCGAACGCTTGCTGGGATCCTGGGTTCGAATCGCACGGGGGGCATGGATGTTTGTCTTGTACAGTGTTTGTGTTGTCAGATAGAGGTCTCTGCGACGGGCCGATCCCTCCTCCAGAGGAGCCCTACCGACTGTGGTGTGTGTCTGAGTGTGATCAAGTGCAAATAAACAACCTCTACACCTGCTGTGAACAAGTAGGTAGAAGAGGGAAGGACTGCGAAAGATATTAAAAAACAGGAAGAAAGCATGATTGCCAATTAAAATTTAGTTTGCAGGATTTTATGAACAGTTTTGTAGCGTAATTGCTTCGTTTTATTCCCCCCGATTTGTGGGACAGTGAATGGCAACGTCAAATCCTTGCGGTTCTGCGCCGAGCGCGACAACCCAGTTTAAAAGCCGCAGCTAAAGCCAGACAGAGTAATAACTACTTGCCGTCATTAGTACAACAATGTGGTCTAGACATCCCTGACAGTTGGTCCGTGCAGAAGTCAGCAGCTAGAGGCCGGCCATGATTGCAGTGCAATTAAACGCGACCTGAAAACTATACTAGTTCGTAAATTAAATATTGAAACTTCACGTCTTTTGTATACTTGTGTCTGGGTCACCAGAGCGAATCTCGTAACAGATATGTCAGCATTATGCTTTCGTTTTGGTCTCGTAGGTCGGTTTTGATGGATGTAGCCAGATAAAATGTAAATGCAAGAGAATTAAGGTGGTAGTATTATGTTTCTGATTTAAGTAACTGGATGCAACCGTACTCTGAAAATCAAACGTTTTTGCAAAATACGGATGTAGAACAACACATACTGGTAACTTCTTTTTGAGGGATAAGTTTATTTACTTTTCTTGACATATTTCCCCAAAGCAAAACGATCCTAATAATTTTTTTTTGATATTCATTATCCCAGTTGGCTGTGTATAATATATATAAGCAAAAAAAAACAGTCAAACAGCCAAACAATTTATTGTAGGTTAAAAGGTTAAAATGCTAAAAAACGAGCTCGTTTTTTAGCATTTTAACCTTTTAACCTACAATAAATTGTTTGGCTGTTTGACTGTTTTTTGCTTATGTAGATCCTAATAATATGTGTGTGTTGTGGTGTCTTAGTGTACTGGCTTGTGAAACAATTGGACACCTGTAATGAAGATGTCAGAATTCCGTCATATTGGGTTCGCCGCCCGAAACGTTAAGTCCTCGCGTTCAGGAATTCAAGTATGGCTGCTGTGCGTAATTCGAAACATCAAGTGAGGATAAATACTTCCGCCATCCAACTCTGATCCTTGCATTTAAAATATAACCAGCTCAGTTCTAGAAGGTGGACCGGGATAGTTCAGTCGGTATAGCGACTTGCAACGGGCTGGGCGGTCCGGGGATCGAATCCCGGTGGGTGTTAGATTTTGCTCACCCGTCCAGACCGGCCCTGGGGCCCACCCAGATTCCTGTAAAATGGGTACCGGGTTTCTTTCTCGGGGGTAAAGCGGCCGGAGCGTGGCGTTAACCACCTACCACATCTAGCGCCGAGGTTAAAGAAAGAGCAGAGCTGTCCCTCTACTCCCTCTCTGGGCCGTCATGGCCTGTTGTAGGGGGAACTTCAGTTCGAGATCACAGATTCATTTCCTCAGGCTGTGAACCGATACTGTAATAATTCTAGGTAATGGCTAGATAGGTTGTTGTATATTGGTTTCACTTGACAAGAGATGAAGCTATTCGCATATAATTCAGCGGTCGCACTCTAAATTCTATATTTTTGCTTTGTTTTTTACTGTACGACTGAGTTTTTTCCCTGCAGTCTTTGTAATGAAGGGTGCTTCTGTACAAATAATAGCCTTCCGTCTAGTTGCCTATAATTTCCCAGCGTCTGTGGAATCCGAAATCAGATCGCTGTGTTGGCAAGGGATAGACCCTGTCGTGAACCATTTGAATCCCGTTTCCAACTTCGAGATTTTTACCGATATTTCCCATTGTTCATTCCGAGACTTCCGGTGACGTTTCGCATTGTTTTATTACAACGATCAGGGGATAATATCCTCCACTATCGGCAAGAATACTGGCTATAACAATAGATTTTTCGTGGTATTCCTCAGTACCTATAGGGAAATTCTGGCGTAGTATTGCAGTACGTGTTCCATGAACGTTTCTTCCCAAATACGTTCCAGTTCGTCCTTCACTATAAACCTACCATTATATGCAACAAAACGCAGACCACGAGATGACGTCCCCGAAGTGGGGGAGAGTGTCTGGCGCGGTGCGGGGATTCCTGGCTATGAGTGGGACTGAAGTACTGGTATCAGTAAGAGCGACAGAATCTTTTACTGTTGCACACAAACAGAAAACATCAAGCACTTCGAGTGGCGTGTACTGAGTGAGTGCGCTGTGCGAATGCTTTCGGGATGGGTAGTAGCAACTCTTCATTCCACACAAAATCTTAAGCGTGCGCATCTGTTGTATTCATAGCAGAGATCATCTCCTGGTCTGTGGACAGTATGTAGGCCGAAATATTTACAGTGTCGTAAAATGAAACGAAAAATTCCCTGAACTGCGTAAGTGGTTGGGCTTTGTAATGGATAAGCAGAGTGTTGATTATAAATGAGGAAATAAATTTCTATGTGCTATTTACGTGAAAGTTATTCTTTTATGTTGAAGGGCCCCGCAGCAGACGCTACGGACGCACCGCAGCCTTGAGGCTTATTGTGTCACCCTCTGATGAAGACGATTAATTTTTTCCTTTTTTCCGTTTAATGTAGCAGCGGTTGAATGAAATTGACAGGAGAAGACCGATGTACTGGAAAAAAATACCTGTTCCAGTGCCACTTTGTCCACCACAAATCCCACACGGACTGACCCGGCATAGATCCCGGGCCTCCGCGGCGAAAAGCCGGCGACTAACGGCCTGAGCCATGGCACGACCTAATGTTATTTTTTAAAATGTGAGGTTCGGAACTTGCAAATTGTGTTGATTGGACTCTTGTGACGTACAGGTCGATCCGAGCGCAGTACTTGCTGACGTACTGGCTGGGCTGTATAGACGCACGTCCCCCTATCATCTTTCATGTGACCACAAACCGTCCGCGAGAGTTACTCTGTGCAACCGACGAGCGTTCTGGCAGGATATATTTGGCTTTCAACCGCTGGATGTCGCCACTAACGTCTACCCTCCTCTTCATTCACTGCTGGCTGCGTTTTGCAAATATTGATATGGGCTGCAGTGTCAGATTAACAGAGACTTTGTTCCCAAACTGTGATCCGTGGACCGTAACAACGGCACGTTGTCATTAAGAAAACACTTTAAGCTATTTACAGTTGAAAGGTGTTTCTACATTTTGTTCCCCAACAGACAGGGCGACGACTGAGTGATTCTCGCGTTCACTAGAAATCAAGATCGGCATGTTGACCCTAAAAAGTGAAAGAAAGGAAGCATTAACAAAATATTTTCGTGGTTTCCTCTTCGTGTTAGCCATTTAAAGATACACATTCACTGCGTTAGAAGGTTTACGGGCTTCAAAAACAATGAATGTACTTTTCTTTCATAATGGTATCCGATATCCGGAACAGCGGCAGAGTTTTAGAAGAGCGTCGGTGGAATTACACTGACAGCGTAAAACTGAACTACCCAATTTGAAGCTATCCATCCCATTGTGTATACAGACTTACATAAATAACACTACGTATTCCGTCGGACACAACCTGTATTTGTTATTATTTTTTCAAACAGTACATGTTTCGATCAAGCTCATTGTCTTCAGGTGTTTGTTTACACAAAAACTTAAAATTCAAAGAAAAATGCAAAATTTTTGTAAGTTTTTGTACTTTCGTTGTGTCATCTGAAGGGTATTTATCTGTACCTGCAATTACTCTCTCCGGAAAATTGTCAGATACCTCAACCAAACAAGTAGAAAACCACACACACACACACACACACACACACACATCTCTCTAAGTCTTCGTTGAGGTTGGCGTGAGGCGCCGTTGGTCAGATTTTCTGCTTTGTCCTTGACGATGTGTCTACTACAAGGCAGTTGCGTCAGTCGTTTTATAATCTTTCTTGTATTACCGAAGTCTTCAAATACTGAATCCGCAGGCAACAAAGTTTCTCTATAAATACCAGCCATCTGAGAACGAAAACGCATGGATGTTAAATTATTTTCATTCTGTGTAGGACGCGGTTTATTTGCACGTCCTTTTGGCTTAAGTCTTGGCTGTGACGTCTTTCAAGGTACCTTTTGACAGTAAAGCTTCTGCCGTTACCAAACTCAGAGCAAACTAAACACAACACTTTATCAGGACGTGGTTTATTTGCAGGTCCGTTTGGCTTGACTGTTTAGTGTGACGTCTTTCAAAGTGCCTTTTGACAGTAAAGCTTCTGCCGTTACCAAATTCAGAGCAAAGCACAGCACTTTACCATCACATTCTGTTGCACCGTACTTAAATATCAGAAATTTCTGGGAATCTCGTATAAAATTAAGACTTCTCCCTCTGACAAGCCATGAAAGTGGAGGGAGAAGGTTACCGCCCGAAAGGAGCGTCTATATGCCTATAAGGAACCTGGGTGGGCCCTGGGCTGGACGAGTTTTGTAGAAGAGAAAGTCTGTTTCCTTCGCGGGGGTTCGAACCAAGTCATATCCAGCCTGTATAAAGTCGCTATACTAACTACGCTGTCCCGGCCGAATGTCTATTATAATGTATCTAATCGGGCGAATGCTGCTTTTTATAATGCCGTCTTTCGCTTCTCATGAACATAAATGTTAAAATTTTAAGTATTTGACACCCGTAAAGTCTGTACAGGTCAGATACCTGTCCAATATCTCACAATAAAACACAAAAGAATATACAAGCTGTGCAAATGTTCACCAACACGGTAGTCCACCAATAACGATGAGGTGACCTGCGTGACCTTAGGCTGATTGAAAATTTTAAAGCCTTCTGGCTACTATGTGTACCACCAGGTTTAACATACGAAAGTTGCACATTCTGTCCACACAGTGTATTTGTGTGTTTTATATATGTCTCAGAACAAATAGCGACTTCTGCCCTATGTGACATAAACTGATTGATCTTTGTAACCGAGATGAAAAGTGTTTACTTTGAGGTACGAAATGGGTCTTTAAATAAAACAGTTTACACTTCGTCTTTAAAGAGTTAACTTACGTCATCTCTTTTGATGGTACAGACGCATTGGACAAACAAGCCACATTAGAGCACAAAATTAAATATCTCAGGAATGTTTACGTGAGTAAAGATGTAAAGTTTTAAACTGCAATTGACTGCAACTTTCTTCTTTCTTGTAATGTGTGATAAGTAACAGAGAAGCTATGTTATTTTCTTCGTGCTAATTAGTGCTAGCACTGATTGAACCCGGATGTTCTATTTTTTGCAGTCCTTTCGTGCTAAGAATTGTATTTGATTCTTGTACGATGTGTAAGTCTTGTGCTATTCTTATATCAGTTATTAACACACATGGTGAGACGAGATTATCAGATTTTTCGATTATTCTCTCTGGTGACAATGACTGTACTCAGCATTCAATTTTATTTATGTTTGATGAAATTTAGTGCGAAAAAAGAAATGAATTCACTTGTAGCTTAGTGAGCAGGTACTGGTGCCAGCCAAAATATCTGTATGTGCCAGGCTTGGTACTGGTGCCAGTGCCTTGCCATTGCTGTTACAGGGGATGTGATATACTGGGGAATAACGTCTGAAATAAATGTGTGAACTCCTCATGTAATATTAACGGCTGTGTTAGGCTCTCAAGTTGACGGGCTGATATAAGCGTGTATATGAATACAATAAAATGTGGGGAGGCCAGAGAACATTCTTCTTCTTCTTCTTCTTCTTCTTCTTCTTCTTCTTCTTCTTCTTCTTCTCCTCCTCCTCCTCCTCCTCCTCCTTTTTCTCCTCCTTCCCTCCTTTTTTCTTCTCCCCCTTCTCCTTTTTTCTTCTCCTCCTTCTCCTCCTCATTTTCTCCTCCTCCTTTTTCTTCTCATCCTCCTCCTCCTACTTCTCCTTCTCCTCCCCCTCCCCTCCCCTCCTCCCCTCCTCCTTTTTCGTCTCCTCCTCCTCATTTTCTCCTCCTTTTTCTTCTCCTCCTCCTTCTCCTCATTTTCTCCTCCTCTTCATTTTCCTTCTTCTCATCCTGCCCCTACTTTTCCTTCTCCTCCCCCTCCTTCTCCTCCTTCTCCTCCTCCTCCTCCCCCTCCTTCTCCTCCTCCTCTTTTTTCGTCTTCAGCTTTTGGTACATAAAACTCAAGCAGATGGCACTACTTGCGTTATATTTCAGGCTTCCACTGCGATTTAGATGAGATCTGCGTTCTTCTGGGATATTACGCAGCGTCAGTTGTTAACCCTTTACCGACGTTTCGGGACAACGTATCGGTCCCGTCTTCAAGGGTTAAGAAGTCCAAGAAGACTTCTCGACCCTTTGAAGATGGTTCCGATACGGTGTTCCGAAACGTCGGTAAAGGATTGCCATTCGATGATAGTTGCTTTTTATTAGGGAGACTTGGGGATAAAGTCTCGGCACCCAGACCGTCTGTCCTGGAACTTGGGTCTCAGGTTTTGTACTGTCGCTGTATTCAGGTCTCAGGTTTTGTACTGTCGCTGTATTCAGGTCTCAGGTTTTGTACTGTCGCTGTATTCAGGAGCAAATGGCCTTCTTAATCTTCGTGTCGTCAGTTATACTGCTATTTATTAACGCTGTTGTTTAGGTATGATTACTTATTACCTCTTTCGTGTGTCTTTTATTCAGGTAGGATTACTTATTACCTCTTTTGTGTGTCTTTTATTCAGGTATGATTACTTACTACCTCTTTTGTGTGTCTTTTATTCAGGTATGATTACTTATTACCTCTTTTGTGTGTCTTTTATTCAGGCATGATTACTTATTACCTCTTTTGTGTGTCTTTTATTCAGGTATTATTACTTATTACCTCTTTTGTGTGTCGTTTATTCAGGTATGATTACTTATTACCTCTTTCGTGTGTCTTTTATTCAGGTGTTATTACTTATTACCTCTTTCGTGTGTCTTTTATTCAGGTATGATTAATTATTACTTCTTTTGTGTGTCTTTTATTCAGGTATGATTACTTATTACCTCTTTCGTATGTCTTTTCTTCAGGTATGATTACTTATTACTTTTTTCGTATGTCTTTTCTTCAGGTATAATTACTTATTACTTCTTTCGTGTGTCTTTTCTTCAGGTATGATTACTTATTACCTCTTTCGTGTGTCTTTTCTTCAGGTATGATTACTTATTACCTCTTTCGTGTGTCTTTATGATTACTTATTACCTCTTTCTATGTCTTTTCTTCAGGTATGATTACTTATTACCTCTTTCGTATGTCTTTTCTTTTACCGTTTTTTGTTTGCGTTTCTCGTGTACCTGTGCTGCCTGTGTAACTGGTCTGAAAGATGTTGAATTGGATGATCGTCGTCCTATTTATGCATGCGTTCATGAAGCTGTCGACGTTTCAGAACTCCCCTCTGTGTTAACATGAAACAGTTCACCTAATATCGCAAAACATAACTCCACTAATCTCCTTATGTCATTATTCAACACAAATATACTTTTATAATAATCACGCTTGGGGTAAAAAGATGTGAAACGTACGGCGTGCATATATAATTCAGATCTCACGGTTAATTACTCTTTACACAGGGAAATACGGACCTAATGCTGACGTCTGTATGCCGTGTATGGCAGTAGTGTGGCAACACTGTACGTAACTAAATACTAAGCTATGAAATCCGGAAGGCGCAAAATCCTCTTTTTTGTTGTGCTGGAACCCATTTCGGGTTACATCCCTTGAAATAAGCGCAAAAAAAAGTAGCACATTCAACATGTGTAGATGCTACCACGTCTCGTCACGCTGACTGCATCAGCTCTGTGTGTATTTGTTTGTGCGTGCGTGCGTGCGTCTATTATTAAATGTACAAAGAGATTCGATGTGTACATCAAAGCGACAACTAGGGTTTCAAATTTATAACCAAGTCTATGGAGCAGATTTCTTTTCGAGAAGCTAATTGTTGCTCAGTCAATCGTTTTGCGGTAGTTTCATTACAGTGTTTGCTGGAGACTACCATTGGCTGTGATGTGAGACACGTGCATTCATTCCACACCCTCCAATGCTAGTTCTTTTATACGTATTTTAGGCGTTTTCCCAAGGCGTGGTGAAAAGCAAGTAATACCGTCTTTATATACGCGCGCAAGCAACAAATTACGACTTTAAATATTACATACCAAGTAGACTTGAAATATGGCGGTGAAGTTTGGGTTTTAGATAAAAAAAGTGTGTCAACAATTAGAATCAGCATAAATTAAATTTCTGAGAAGACTTTAGGACTGATAAGGTCAGACCATTAAAGGAATACAAGAACTGGAGAAAACCTACAAGTAGAACACATAGTAGATGGAATTTGGAACTACCAAAAGAATTGGCTACAACATGTTAAAAAAATAGAACACTCACGGATACAGAGGGCAGGAATGGGATACAGAACAAAAGGCAAACACGAGATACGTCGACCAAACACATGTTTCGGCCTACCTGGCCATCTTCATGTAATACACAATATACACAAAATACTTGAGAGGCTATTACCAACGTAAAGTTCTATAAAAAGAAGTGGGATATCACTTCTGCATCATGGATAATAATATACAAGCGTTTGTTATTAATATAAATTTTGAAGTTTTACGTATTCCAGGTGTTTTGAAGTTCTGATATCAAATTAAGGTTATTTTATTCAAAATACTTATTATGATATATAATTTTACTTTTTGACGATTTTGTAGAGTAGACCCATGGGTTTAAAGTTTTCTTTTCTTGAGCATAGACTGGTTGAAGGGTTAGTATTATAGAATATCCGCAGAGCGAGTTTGTAATTTGCACGTTATGGGCTTCCGTACGTCGTGAATTGTTTTGAATGATCTTTGGAATTTATCTTAATGATTTGTGTGTGATCTAGTGTGGAAGATATAAAATGCAGTTTTATTGAACAGATGTCTGTAGATAGGAATTTCTGTTTGTATTACGTAGAAGCTCTTGGATAGCTGATTACTGCGAGAGAGTTCTCGTGGTCTGATCGATACACTATTTAGCCTTATGTTGGGATAGCCCGAGGAAAACCTAGCAGGCGTTTGGTAGAGATCCGAACGGGACATCCCACATACAATTACAGAGAGTTACCAGTACACTGCATTGGTCAGTAACTGCTGTAGTATCACATGGTTTAGCGCACTAGCAAAACTAATGCTCATTTTAGTCACGGAATTTTTACACGATACAGTAAATTTCCCACAGAGAACTACTTGGGTCTTCTAGATCCGAATATTTGGTTAAGGCACTGCGCTACAAACCGGAAGGTTGCGGGTTCGATTCCAGAGGGTGTCATTGGAATTTTTCATTGACATAATCCTTCCGACCGCACTATGGCCGTGGGGTCGACTCAGCCTCTAACGGAAATGAGTACCAGGAATATTTCCTAGGGGTAAAGGCGGCCGGTGCGTAGGGCTGACAACCTTACCACCTTCATATGTCGATTGTCTGAAAATCTGGGACCTTCAACTTCCTGAAGCCCTCAGGACCTCTCCAGGCCTGTGATGGGATAGTTTTACCTTTTACATCGGAATATATTGTTAAAAACTGTTTTATGGCATTCTGTGATCGCATTTAGTGATTATACAAGTTACTGATTAACATTTTGTTTAATGCAACTTCGTGAAAAAAAGATTCTACCAATTTTGCTTTGTAGTTAATACTTCCTACCTTATGTTCGGGCACTGCGCTACAAACCGGAAGGTCGCGGGTTCGATTCCCGATGGTTTCACTGGAACTTTTCATTGACATAATCCTTCCGGTCGCACTATGGCCCTGGGATTGACTCAGCCTGTAACAGAAATGAGTACTAGGAATATTTCCTGGGGGGTAAACGCGGCCGGTGCGTAGGGCTGACATCCTTACCACCTTCATGTGCCGACTGTCTAGCAATCTGGGATCCTCAACCTTCTGGACCCTAAGGGCCTGTCCAGGCCTGTAACAGGACTGCTTTACCTTTACCTTTACCTTATGTTCGCAAAATCCCGCGGTCAAATATAAATCCAAAGGAATCTTGACTGAATTTATTAAAATCTCCGGGCATTTAAATTCTGTCACGAACACCTCCCTACGTGTGTTTTCCAGTTCAAGTATCTTTTTTATTCGACGCCGTAAAATCTGAATCATTCAAACCTTCGTCAAAAAAAGAGTAAAAATATATAAACACATCAGTGGACACATAAATACATATCAGTGGACACATAAATACATATCAGTGGACACATAAATACATATCAGTGGACACATAAATACATATCAGTGGACACATAAATACATATCAGTGGACACATAAATAAGTACACGAANAATACATATCAGTGGACACATAAATACATATCAGTGGACACATAAATAAGTACACGAATCATATGATAGGACGATCCCAATTTAATAATAGGCGTAAGCATCACTGAGAATTTACTTTTCTCCCAATGTCGCCATAAACCTTGTTGATTTTGTTATAATTGTCTGAGTTACTTAAATTCTGAAACTTTTAGCACGACATGTCATTCTGATCTCTGGTCTCATGCATGTTTATATGTAGCATTAGCGATCTGTAACAGTGTTATTCAGGATACGTGGTGACGTAGTGAATGAGCCATAAAACTCCAGTTACTGATGTTTCCATCCTTTTGTTTCAGGTAAGTGTCCATCAGTCCGATCAACGGTTGTTTTAGTGCTGTCTTCTAATCTAAGGTACGTCTCAACAATAGGGCTACGAAACATGCCCTTAATTCTGAGAGTTTTAAACTTACATTTTGTACAGTTTACAGAAGATTAATGAACATGCTTGACCCAGTATTGGATGCACGTATATTCTTGGCAGGCTTAATAACGTGCATTCTGAACATTTTAGTAAGATTTTTTACGACTCTATAGCACGTGTGGAGGACAAAAAAATACATACAGAGTTTTGGTTGGAAAACCTGAAGGAAGAGCTCACTTGGGAGACCTAGGTGTAGATGGGTCATAGGCTGGTAGGATGGAAGGGTGTAGACTGGATCCATCTGGCTTAGGGAAGGGAAAAGTGTTCGGCTGTTGTGCACACGGTAATGAACTGTCACTTTCATAAACTTCTTAGAATATTTTAACGAATTGAGAAACCTTAGGTTTGTCAGGACGGCAGCTCCTCGTAGTTAGTTAAGGTTTGTTGGTTGGTTGGTTCTTTGGTTTGTTCGTTCGTTCGGTCGCTGGTTAGTTACTTAGACGGTCGGTCGGTCAGTCAGTCACTCAGTCAGTCAGTCAGTCAGTCAGTCAGTCAGTCAGTCAGTCAGTCAGGTAGCTAGTTATTTAGCTGCTAGTATTGGTTTCTTAACCAAGCCTGTAAGCTTAGAGCAATTTATTTTCTGCTTCATTCTGTGTGGTGTTTATGTTACAAGCCAACATATAAACGTTGTCAAGGGCAACTACGTATACACTTCGTACGGGGGTTCGATTTCGCCTTATCTCACGATCTTAAAAGAGTTCGTGACGTACACTTTCAGAACAGAATTAACAAAATGTGACGCGCTGTATTCCATAACGTAGTACACAAAACCCCAGCGGCTTTGCTGTTTACTAAGCTCGCTAATGCCCTGTTTTAAAGCTACGTAAACAGCTTATAATATGCTGAAAATACCATCAGTAAAGGAAGCTTTTATAGGTCAATATGCCTGGCTGTAATTACGAATAATCCGACGATTTTGAGTCAAAGTGTCCGATACGGAATTAAAAAGAAATCTCTCCAGAAGTTTAAGAGCTGGTGTGTGTCACAGGCAGACAGACAGACCTCCACCTGAGGGATTTTCTCTACTTAAACCGGTTTCGATAAAAGACAACGCGCCATTAGCTATTCATTCATTCATTCATTCATTCATTCATTCATTCATTCTTTCGTTCCTTCATTCATTCATTCATTCGTTCATTCATTCATTCATTCCTTCATTCCTTCGTTCGTTCGTTCATTGATTGATTGATTGATTGATTGATTCATTCATTCATTCATTCGTTCATTCATTCATTCATTCATTCATTCACTCGTTCATTCATTCATTCATTCATTCATTCACTCGTTCATTCGTTCACTCATTCATTCGTTCATTCATTCGTTAATTAATTAATTAATTCATTCATTCCGTAGTCTGGCTTAAGACAGGTCCATAGCCTCTTCGAAAGCGCGTTCCACACAGTGCGATCTAGTGCTTCCTCTTTCAATTCCCAGTATCTTCTCGTTTCCTGAAGGTCATCCAGTAGCTGCTTACGTCTTCTTCTTCGTCTTTACTGGGCATTAACCATCGAAAATAAAACGACGTAAACGTTGCAATTAAAATTTTCTTTTTTATTCGTAAAGAACCCCTAGAAAACAGTGATAATACGCGTTATTAACCCTCAATAGTGATGGCTGTCAAAGTTGTCTCCGTATGGCAAATTCAGTGGACACGCAGTAGAGCACTCACTTGCACCTCGCGTCTGTCCGGATATTTTGTCGAATAATCACAGTCCAGCCTTTGTAAAAATAAGCTTGCTTTTACAAGGAGCTTATTTGAAGGTTTGTGTACATTTTAATATTATATTAACCAATCATTGACGTCCTTATTTCCTAGAAATCACAACTCGCCTCGCAGACATTCGTGTGTCACTGGTTGACAGTCACGGCCACAGAGCGCTTCTACGTTGCGCCGTGTTTAAAATTTGTAACTAGCTGGCGGGTCCATTATAACGCGCTCCCTGTCTATAGATAGTTGGCGTATTGCACCGGAATGCACATTAACGATCCAGTAATTTCGTTCACGATTTGTGTTAAAGTTTGATGAGTTAAAGGGAACGGTGTCTGTCCGTACAGTTGATTTTCGTCCAGAATGCAGTACGATATTCATCTCACAGAATTTCGTCGCGTGGTTGTTAAAACTGCTGCTTTAACCTTTTAAAGCCTAGCGGTACCTTTACATACGACCAGGTTTAACATTAAAAAATTCTACGTGGTGCCCATATTGCGTTTATGTGTTTTGTACGGATCTCAGAACAAACAGCAACTTTTGCCTTATAAAACATTAAGAGATCGGTTTTTATAACCGAAGTGGAGAGTGTTTACAGCGCGGTACGCACTGAGTCCTTATATAAAACAAATACGATTCATCTTTAACCTTTTAAAGTCTAGCGGTAACTTTACATACGACCAGGTTTAACATTAAAAAATTCTACGTGGTGCCCACATTGCGTTTATGTGTTTTGTACGGATTTCAGAACAAACAGCAACTTTTGCCTTATAAAACATTAAGAGATTGGTTTTTATAACCGAAGTGGAGAGTGTTTACAGCGCGGTACGCACTGAGTCCTTATATAAAACAGATACGCTTCGTCGTTAAAGGGTTGAATCGCCTATTCTTGTTGATAATTTTTCATGATTTTCCCCGGTATTCCAAGATAAAGATTTGTGTACGGACTTAAATTATTTCGTGGAAAAGTAGTTTTGAATTAATCAGCCACAGGCATTATAAGTCATGTGTTTAGACCACAGAAAAGTCTAAAGAAAACAAGAACAACATTGTACAGTACACTGGTCCTTCCAGCTCCGTTTTACGTTGGTGAAAATTGGACCATTAAAGCATGAGACGCAAGAGTGTAGCAGCAGCACATGTAGAATATATGAGAAGAACAGCAGGATACACTTGGACAGATCATAAAACAAGTACAGAGATTGCAAAGGAATTAAATATAACCCCAGTTTTGGACAAAATACAGGACTACAAGAGAAATTGGATACAACATGTAAACAGAATGCCCCATAACAGATTACCCAGGGTAATAAAAAACTACACACCCAAAGTGAGAGGGACCAGGGAAGACCGCTAAAGAGACTTATGGATGTGTGAGAACGGAACGGGTCGACAAGTGGCCAAACTCCGTGATAGTTACATGATGATGATTCACAGGTATTCTGTGATACGAAACTGTGACATAATATTGTGTTCTGTTCAGCTTATGGTGCTTGAATTGTCGGTTTATGCAAGAAATAAATAATACTGGAGCTTTTATTTAAATGTGAACCACAGTTACGTTATGCTGATGCAAAATTGTAAGTGTTTTGTTGCACTTTGAACGACTGACCCGGGCGCGCGGACCATTTGCTATGCAGATCGCGCCAGTTACTTTCTTGAATATCTCCAATCTACCTTAAATTTCGTCCAGTATTTTATAATGTATCACTTATGTTATGCGTGTTCTGGCGCTGTCTAAATGGAAAACTGTTGCTCAAAACCTCTGTGTAAAATTTGGACATCGGAATATTTTTATGTGAATGTGCAAACCGTCTTGTGGCGCGTGTATCATACAGGAATCGTTATAACTGCAGTAGATTACTCACAGGGTCCTCACGGTCTCTCCAGTAAGCAGAGAGCGGCGTGTGGGGGCTTGATGTGCAGCATTAGCAAACCAACGGGAAGTGGTCATTTAAAATAATGACACTGTGTAGTCTTTCCTTTCCTGTGGCGCAACAGCCCAACTCGGGCCTAGGCCGCCTCGTTGTACAGGTTTCTCGTTCACACACAATTAGACACACACACACAGCCGGTAGGACTCCTCTGGACGAGTGATCATTTCGTCGCAGGGGCCGCCACCTGACAACACGCAACACTCACAAAAGACAGATATCTGTGTCCCCAGCGGGATTCGAACCCGCAATCCCAGCAAGCGCTCGGCCGCAGACCTACGCCTTAGACCGCGCGGCCACTGGGGTCGGCCTGTATAGTCTTACTGTCACTGAATATTAGAGTTTATTTAATTTTTCTTGAAAAAATTAACACCAAAAAATGATGGAGATGTATCACAGACATCCTGGCTTAAAGTTTGCTTTTGGGTTCTGGTACCGTAATTTACCGGACAGGTACCGAAGTTCTTAGGCACGTGCTGCCCCCACAGCCTCAGTCCGTAGGGCAGTCTGGCTGACTGATGTGGGTGCAACATGTGAAATTGTGCAAATGCGAAGGTTTCTGTTACAAAGTTAAAATACAGACAGCATCTCCATAGATTTATTGAAGGAAAGCAAACTGGCAAGTTGTTCGATAAACATTTTTGCTTCGTTTATTACTTCCTGCTTTTACTTGTCTTTTCATTCTCCTCAGGACCTATCTCTCACTCGGTCCATCTCCCACTCGGCCCATCTCTCGGTCCATCTCCCACTCGGCCCATCTCTCGGTCCATCTCCCACTCGGCCCATCTCTCGGCACATTTCCCACTCGGCCCATCTCTCACTCAGCCCGTCTCTCACTCGGCCCATCTCTCGGTCCTTCTCCCACTCGGCCCATCTCTCACTCGGCTGTCGCTCACTCAGCCCATCTCTCACTCGGCCCATCTTTCATTTGGCCCATCTGTCACTCGGCCCATCTCCTTCTCCTTAAGGTCGTAATAATAATTAGGGGTAAATTTTGAAAGCCGCAACGAAGAATCAGCGTACTCTGCGTCACGCTTGTAGTGTACTGTGTAATTTGATAAGGAGAAGAGGGAATTGCTTAGATCGCTGTGTGGTGGGACCGGACACAGAGTCCTGCACACGGAACCGCTCCTACCCTAACGTCTTGTCCCTTGTTACATCTGCAGCTGAGATGCCTCAGTCTGTGTAGTCATTAGGCTGCAGAAAGGACGACCGAAGAATCGTGGTTTGATTCCCCGCAGAGGCAGATTTTTCTCCTGTCGAAAGGTCCTGTCCGCCTCTGCGGCCGGGCCAGTGGTCACCCGGGATTAAAACGGCCGTTGGGTGAAGCACTCTGTCCTCAATGGTCAGGTGTTAGCAGACTGTCCAATGACGGGTGGTAGCCTGCAAGTTGGGCGATCAGTGATTCGTGCCCTGGGAAATTGACAATTTCATTAACAGTAGTGCTGCCGTCTAGTGGTGCTGTCGTGTATTGCATGCGCAGCACGCACCTAATAGGAAGCACGCTCTTCCTCTTGTATTATACACTTGATGGTCTACTGCTTCTTCGGCCTCAGTGCTTTTCTCACACAAAACTACATTTTCACTCGCTCAGTTCACTCACTCACTCACTCACTCACTCACTCACTCACTCACTCACTCACTCACTCCTCTCTCACTCACTCACTCACTCACTCACTCACTCACTCACTCACTCACACCAAGGATATGGTAAAGGTGGTAAAGAGTTCAGTGCGAAAACGGTCCATCTGCGCTGGAAATTGTGATTTCGTTTTTAGAAATGTTTAACTTTTAAAGCCTAGCGGTAACTTTACGTACCGCCAGGTTTAACATTAAAAAATTCTACGTGGTGCCCACATTGCGTTTATGTGTTTTGTACGGATCTCAGAACAAACAGCAACTTTTGCCTTATAACACATTAAGAGATTGGTTTTTATAACCGAAGTGGAGAGTGTTTACAGCGCGGTACGCACTGAGTCCTTATATAAAACAGATACGCTTCGTCTTTAAAGGGTTAACATGTTTCTTTAACATCCAAGTTCAAATTACCCTGAAGTCTTCTCACTGAAGTGGATACATTTCCAAGAACTGCCAATCAAATTCTGCAGGGGTTACATCATTTTAATGTAATCTCTGGCAGCACACATCATTAATCTTCGACTGGGCTCGTAATGGTAGTGGTGGTGCTAGTGGCAGCAGCGGTGGCGGTGGCGGTGGCGGTGGTGACGGTAGTGGTGGTGGTGGTGGTGGTGGCTGTGGCGGCGGCGGCGGCCATGGTGGTGGTAGGAGACGGGATGAAATTTTGAAATTTCTGACTGTCAGCTTTGTTTTACTATCTGCGTATTTTTTTGACCAGAGCATTCCACATATTTTGACCAGAACATTCCACATATTTTGACCGGAACATTGCACATATTTTGACCAGAACATTCCACATATTTTGACCAGAACATTCCACATATTTTGACCAGAACATTCCACATATTTTGACCAGAACATTCCACATATTTTAGGATATTTTCTGTAGTAATTATAATTTATGATATCACTCTAATTTTTTGAAAATATTACAGATAATTATTACGTCTTTCCTCCAAAACTACGCTGGAACTATTATCAAATCCCTCACTGAAATTTTTAAAAGCCAAGTTTTAAGATCTGAAAAGCCTCCTGTCACCCATGCTAGTATTCCAGAGCTCCGTTGTCGACTCATATCGAGGAAGCATTATAACACGACAACACTCTAACGCGTGTATTGCTGTAATGCATACCTCCAGGATGAGGTAGGGTCTGGACCGTGCGTGGGTGTTCAACTGCTGCGAAATGTAGGGGTGAAGGGGAGTGGCACAGCTATCCCTGGGGACTATACTGACCGCATGGCTACACAAAATCTCATCCCCCTTTTGAACGAACACCGCCCCACTGCTATCACTCTGTTTATTTTTACCCTTGTTTTGTGTTGGCAAAGTCGAGATCAAAAAAGGATATTCAGCGCGATAGATGTTGTTTTTGATACTAAATTTACGCCCTTTCATGTTATCGGACAGTAATTTGATGCTACTTGGAACTTGTTGATACCAGGGGATTCAAAATAATTTAATGGTTTGCACATTGAATTTTGGCAGCTCGCTGAAGGCCACACGGGGTTTTAGGGCAGTGATTATTATAGAATATCAGAATCTTGTATTTTGACAGTGTTCACATTAACCCTTTAAAGACGAAACGTAATCTGCTTTATATAAAGACTGTGCGTACCGCGCAGTAAACACTTCCAACCTCGGTTATAAAAAACGAATGAGTTGCTGATGTTTACGGTAAAAGTTGCCGTTTGTTCCGAGATATGTGCAGAATACATAAACGCGATTTGAGCACTATGGAGAATTATTTAATGTTGAACCTGGTGGTGCGAAAAGTTACCGCTAGGCTTTAAAAGGTTAATACTCAAACATGAGTATTTAAAATATTTTATGTTTATATAACCTAAGAGCCATTACATGGTTCGTTCTCTTCCCCATTACATTTTTTTTTAGTGGTGAAGGGCCCCGCAGCAGACGCTACGGACACACCGCAGCCTTGAGGCTTCTTGTGCGACCCTGTGATGAAGGTGACGATGATGATGATTATTTTTTTGTCCTTTTCCTAGTAATGGAGCACCGGTGGAATGAAATTGACAGGGGAGAACCGAAGTACTTGGAGAAAAACCTGTCCCAGTACCACTTTGCCCACCACAAATCCCACATGGACTGGCCCTGGACTCCGCGGTGGGTGGCCGGCGGCTAACCGCCTGAGCCACGGCACGGCCTTTCAACGTTACGTGCTTCGACATTAAACAACGGTTGTCACCATGTTGTCCCTTACATTGTCACAACACTACTTTGAAGGGTACAAAATTATCTGTAAAAATGCCTTGTGCCAGCTCACCTGTACATAGTGATACCTGTTATCCAAGCGATAATACAGACTCCCTCTCTTCAGTGCTTATTTAAAAACTGTGTTGCATATTTTATTCAGTCAGTCATTATGTTGTTATAGTTATGAAATTGTATCGCGAATTAAAACCTCGCAGTTGTTTAATTTGTACTATTTGGACCAACTTCTACCTTAAGAAACACAATACACCAGGTTTCACATAATAGGGAACGATGTGAAACCTGATATACATATTGTGTTTTCTTAGTATATGAGTTTGTCCGAACAATACAAATTACATTTATACGTACACGTTATGGACAATTTTAAATTTGTGACTGCCAAACAGGCAAAAAGCTTTTGAAATTATAAGAACACGAAAGAGAAACTTCTGGAGGCAAACTCAGCCATGTGTGGTACAATGAAATTTGTATAATCCATCACTGAACACCCAAATATATAAAAAATTGTAAGGTAAAGGTTCACCCTATAACAGGCCCTGAGGGCCCAAGAGGGGGAGTAGAGGTATAGCTCTACCCGTTCGTGAGCCTCGGCACGAGGAGGGGAAGGGATGGCTAGCCCCACGCTCCGGCCGCCTTACCACCGGGAAAGAGACGCGGTACCAATTCTACAGGAGGCTGGATGGGCCCCAGGGCCGGTCTGGACGGCTGCAGAAAATCTCGCCAACACCGGGATTCGATCCCCAGACCGTCCAGCCCGTAGCAAGTCGCTATACCGACTGAGCTATCCCGGCCCACATATATAAATATGGAATTATGTAAAACCTAATATATTGTGTTTTCTTAGTGTACGAGTTGGTCCAAATAATACAAATTAAATTCATACGTACACGGTATGGACAATTTCAAAATCCGGCATTTGTGTTCCCTACTTCATTCAGTCAATTTTTGTTATTTTTTAATTTTTGGGTTATGACTTATTTATCATCCGTCTAGCTGTCAGAAGGCATACAGCCTTGTAGACAACAGGAAGCACACAAACTCACAGCTGTGACAAGTGTTGCAACCTGACATGTGCTCCAAGGCACACTGCCTTGTAAGGCCACACTTGCTCTGTTTGTTGCCCCTCCTCCAATAACGTTTGAACAAATGTACCGATTTTCGTAAATGTTACGAATGAGACACTGCAATTTGACTAGACGCCATGCATTTTGTTGTAAATCCTTACCTTCAGCAGCTGCAACTTGAGATATGTTAGATACAGCAAGATTAGAAACTTCTGTGTGGTGGCGAAAAGAAGACTGTAAAATACACATATATTTGTAAAGAAAAAGGTGGCTTGGGATTCTAAACTTAATATTAGCAACTACTGAACAGTTGTAGGAAATACGAATAGGTAAGGGATGTTGTTATTTTTTGTACATAAGCTCGGAAGAAGAGGGTGGACCCCCATGTCAAAACAAGAAAAGAATTTTATGCAGAGCATGTTGGCGTCAAGCCATGTTCCGTGTCCTCCGTTAGAGCGGTTGTGGTCGAAAAATCAAAAGGCAGACGTTCCGGAGATCGTGTATTTGGCATTCACAATAAGGAGATGCCTGGTTCAGGTTTAAAGCCAGCTGTCCTGATTTAAGGGTCTTATCGTCTTTCTGAGCACCACCAGACAAATGCTGAAATAGTGTCTTAAAACAGACAGTGTTCGCGCCTTCCCAACAACAAAAACAACAACCACACGACCAAGACGATGACGGCAGTAACAAAACATACAATGTACTTATGAAGGTAATATACAGGCGCGTTCGCGTAACTATTGTTGCCGTGGAAAAGCTGTAACTATTACATATCCTGAGTGTGTGTCTGTAACCTTTGTTATCCAGCATGCAAAGCGCATGCGCCGTATTATATTGTCATCTGTGGTCTGTCTGGCTGTACCATATTTTTTCACATTATCTCATAAACGGTACGATTTTTGGAAAAAAGTTATTGAACATAAAATGTGTGTTTTGATTTTCTCTACAACTTTTGTCTGAAACATTTCTCATTATGAGAAGAACTGAGTGAGATATTATAAATGTACATAGGTCTTCACTAAAGTGCCCTTTATTCTTGTCACATTTTAATGCAACTTGAGTTTTCTCGATAGGTGTTCGAAAAATAATCAAATGTCATATTTCACGAAAATCCGTGTAGTAGGAACCGAGTTGTTCGACGCGGACAGACAGACAAAGAGACTGGAGGGGCGAACGGACGGACGGACATGGCACAGCTGATAGTCGCTTTTCGCAGTTTTGCGAACGCGCCTAAAACAAAACAAAACAAAACAAAGCAACGACCACAACAACAACAACAACAACAACAACAACAACAACAACAACAACAACAACGACTGTGTCTCTCAGTATGAAATGATGGAAATCGGGAGGGCTGAGTTTGTAGGGGCTCCATTACACGTTTTGCTCTGGAATGATGGAACAGACTGCTGTCCTTAGCCCACCTGCATTCCTTAAGGAAAGAAAATAGTTGTTTGCGATGATTGTTTTGTGTGTGTGTTTTCTTTTGACTTTTGAATTAGTTTAGAGACTTTTATGAAATTTGTATAAAATTTAATCCAATAGAGGTTACCCAAACTACTCTACACCAAGCACCCGCGTACTGTCACCCATAAAGCCGCAGGTAAAGTCTTCCCCCTACTTACTCGAGGCTCAGCGCTGTAACAAACCTCCGAATTAACCCTATGTAGGGGAGAGTCTGACAAAAGGGGGTACCTGCGATTTTTTCTGTAGGAATGGTGATTTTCGCCAGAAGTAGTGAGTGACTGCTACCACAGCTGTCTCTGGTCTGCAGGCGAAAGTGAGTAGTTCGGTGCCATTGGGTGCTTGTTAAACAGCGACGACATGATTTGCAACTGTGTGCCACAACACTGCGAGAAAACTTTGGCGATATTAACTGGAAGCCCTCTTCATAAAACCGGGAAAATTAGTATACGTTTAAATACTTAATATTTAAGCTTTCCTTTGTTGTGTGAGTCTTCACACACGCTTCTGTATTTTTTGAACGGAAGCAAGATTTATTTTCGACACAGAGATTCAGTTACCCCGTTTCATCCTACCGGTTGGATAACACGGAGTACTTTGCATCACGTATTTCAAATTTAGTTTCCTCTTACAACAGTCCATGTAGCAAAATATTTGGATCGTCGTATGATAGACAGGTGTTTGAAGAGCCTTTACTGAAGAAATTATGAGTTTAGGTGAAGGAGTGAATAAGATAGGGTCGTTTTTCCACTAAGTACCCTGTTTTACCCTACTTTTCCGTACCCATCAGATCCCTTTCTTCTCGGCGCCGCCCCTGTCTGGAATACCACGTGTGATCCAGACTCCAAGTCGTCCAAAACAAGAGCTTACGGGTGACCGGTGACTATCGCAGCGGCACTCCCATCTCCCATTTGCGCCACACAGTTAACCCTTTAAAGAAGAACAGTATCTGTTTTACATAAGGACTCAGTGCGTACCGCGCTGTAAACACTCTCCACTTCGGTTATAACAACCAGTCTCTTAATGTTTTATAAGGCAAAAGTTGCTGTTTGTTCTGAGATCCGTACAAAACACATAAACGCAATGTGGGCACCACGTAGAATTTTTTAATGTTAAACCTGGTGTTACGTAAAGTTACCGCTAGGCTTTAAAAGGTTAATATTGAACCCAATCGAGACTTCATCCACCAACTTAACGGCCAAATGTTTTGCTAACTGTCCATCCCATCCTAACACCCTGGTCCAACAAATCGGAAATTATACTCTAGACGACCTGAACTCTTTATACAAAACTTACAAACGTAAATGGCTGAAATATATCCTGCTGTAACCAGCTGACCACCAGGTGTAACGTAGTTGAGGCCCGGGCTGTGTTTGTGGGAGTGAGTGCCCCGAACAAAGGGGCAAGTGCTGTTATTTTGCGTGGGTGCGACGGCGGTCAAGGGGGAAGGGAAAAAGATAGTTGCTAGCAGGTAGTTGCTGTGGAACACTCGAGGAATCAAGAATGTAACAGAGAGACAGAAATAAAGTTGCAAAGTGTTTGGAAATTGGGTGTATTTGTGTGTTCATTTGCGTCACCGCACTTGGCCGGACGCTCCTCTATTTGTCCTGAGGTGATCGAAGCCGGACCAAATCGATCAAAAGCTGGTCGGTTACACAGGCATAGTGTTTTTCTAGCTTTTTTCACTATTACTTCTTATATATATGTTTGACTTTTGTTTCACAAACTTATAGTCAGCTAAATTGGTTACGGAAACAATTGTGCAATTTTTTATGTTACTCATTTCCGTGCGTATGATCAATATAGTAAAACGGAACCAACTTATGCACAATATTACTGTTTGTTTATTTAACCTTTGTCTTTTAGTTCATCTTTTCCCTGACATGTTTCGGCAATAACTTTGCCATTGTCAAGGGGGCTACATCAAATGACATAAGATGTGCATTAAAATGTGAATTATGTAAAAATTTATGCTGCACAATTCTTGTACTTATTTTGATGCTACGGTGTTATTTCTGGCCTGGCGTCCCTAATTCGTGTAATTCCAAGGTTTGTTTTGTGTCGTGGGACATCCCAGGTGTCAGGCCGTGTGTGTTGAGTAGGAGCGTAGCGGAACACGCCGTGTTCCGTTTTACATTTTAATGCACATCTTATGTAATTTGATGTAGCTTCCTTGACAATGGCATAGTTATTGCCGAAATATGTCGGGGACAAGATGAACGAAAAGACAAAGGTTAAATAAATAAATAAACGGTAATATTGTACATATGTTGGTTATGTTTTGCTAAATTGTGTGATTTTTTCCTTGTGCATGTAAATACTTCTCATATTATCTTCGAAATAAATATTTAAAAAAATGTTACCCAAATTTCTGGGCATTTCTGTAGTGAGATCCACGGTTTGGCAGCAACTGCGGTATAATAATGTGTGGTAATTGGTAGGTCTGTGCGAAAAATAAGGAACTTCCGTTAATTTCGTGCATTTAAACCGGTGTAGGACTGTCTGTATAGTGACTAAGCTACGGGCTGTGCAACCAAGGGATCTTCGTTCGATTCCTGGCAAGGGCAAGAAATTTTTTTTTTCTGAACTGTCCGGACCGACATTTGGCCCACTTAAACTACTACTGAAATTGTACACAGGACGCTTTTAGGGTAAAAAACGTGGCGGGGGGGGGGGGGGGGTGGAACTCGCTATTCATCCAAATCTAGTTCCGATATTTTGCATGAGTTGAATTTTTATCTTCACTTCATGCCTTCATGGCGTACACAGCGACTGTACCTTAAGCTTTGATTTATTGTGATTTGAATAAATACAGCTTCGTGGAAAACGTGTTTAGCTGCCGGATTGTCAGAGCTAGAGGTCACTGAACTTCTTCACTCTCACGAATTACAAATATTCTTACAATCATTTATCAGTGAACAACCATGGCACGGAAAACCGAACGTGTAGAGAATTTGCGTTGTTTGAAGGAAAGTATATACTGCTGCTGCTACTACTACTACTACTACTACTACTACTACTACTACTACTACTACTACTACTACTACTACTACTACTACTACGAACATATAATTTGAAGACGTGGAATATCGTGAGTGTGACTGGATTTGATAATGTTAGTATTTGCACTCGAACCGTGGAAGGTAATTGAATGCCGTAATTAACCCTTTAAAGAAGGAACGCATTCTACCTAATATAAAGATGCAGGGCGTACCGCGCAGTAAACACTCTCCACCTCAGTTTAAAAAACCAATCATTTGATGGCGTGTCAGGTAAAAGTTGCAGATTGTTCCCAGATCCGTACAAACACATAAACGCAATGTGAGCACCGTGGGGAATTGATTAAAATTAAGCCTGGTAGTACGTAAAGTTACCGCTACGCTTTAAAAGGTTAAATGTTGCATTTAGTTATAAATTAGTGTTAATTAAACGTACACATAAATTTAAGAAAGGGAACTGTAAGATGGCGGTGTGTGCAGTAGGGCTGTATGCATGCTGTAGGCCTCCTGCTCGACCGGCAGTCATAGCTGTTTTTCTGTAACTTTTGGTGCGTTTTATCCCTGCTGTCAGGACTTCATATTCGTGTCTAAAAGTTTTCAGAATAATGACTGAACGTAATTCAATTGAAAATTTATGAAAAATAAAGTTTGCAGTTGTTAAAGTTGTTCTCTACAGTTAGCATTCGCGTTTGATGTTTTTCCATTTCTGTTCCTGTTTACTCATTTCTGTTGGTTTTTATTTTCTGCCTGTACCTGTGCAGGTTGAAATGTAAAGAGGCAAGTTACTGCTGTGTTGCTGTGTGAACACAATATTGGGCGTGTATACGTAGGCCTATATGTATATAGCAGCAGTCAAGAACAGCGGTACTCAGTTAAACTGAACCATTTCTGACTGCCTGTATCAGAATTAATTGAAGACAGTAATGACTCCCAGCCTAAGAGGGACGAGGCGACGGGGGAGTGGAGAAGACTACATAACGAGGAACTTAATGACCTGTACTCATCACCAAATGTTATTTGGGTAATTAAATTGAGAGCCGATACCAGTGGCCGCGCGGTCTAAGGCGTAGGTCTGCGGCCGAGCCCTTGCTGGGATCGTGGGTTCGAATCCCACCGGGGTCATAGATGTTTGTCTCTTTTACAGTGTTTGTGTTGTCAGGTAGAGGTCTCTGCGACGGGCCGATCCCTCGTCCAGAGGAGTCCTACCGACTGTCGTGTGTCTAAATCAGTGTTATCACGAAGCCCCGAGAACGGGGCTGGCCATGACCCGGGACGGGTCGTAAAGAGCCACAATAAAAATAAATCGAGAAGAATGAGATGGGCGGGGCATGTAGCACGTATTAGGGAAAAGAGAGATGCATACAGGATTTTGGTGCGGAGATCTGAGGGAAGGCGACCACTTGGGAGACCCAGGCGTAGATGGGAGGATAATATTAAAATGGATCTTGAAGAAGTGGGATGGGGTCATGGACTGAATTGAGCTGGCTTAGGGTAGGGACAGGTGGCGTGCTCTTGTGAATGCGGTAATGAACCTCCGGGTTCCATAAAATGCGGGGGAATTTCTTGACTAGCTGAGAAACTGTTAGCTTCTCAAGAAGGCCTCTGCTCCATGGAGTTATCTAGTTATTGACTCCCAGTGGAAGAATATTTTAACAGTTTTCATGCTGCAGACAAGAGATTTCTTTTGAGGTCCCTTGTCCTTCTGCATTAGATTGAGTAGATTTTTGAGAAGATCAGTGAAAGAAAATCGTCCCACGTTCTGCAAGCAGTTTTTCTGCCTTTCCATAAATAAATATTTCACTTTCCCATGACAAATACTATAAGAAAGTTAGTTTAAACACAGGCACGAGTGGAAAATGGTGAGATGCTTTGCAGTTAGTGTTTGTATGAACTTAATCAACGAAAATGTAACAAGATTTGTAACGTTTCATGTATCGTTGCGAATTGTTTTTATGCGAAAGTGTTAAAAAATGTATCCTTAGATTTTGGCGATAATTGTCTCGAAAGCAACACATGCTTGAAAAATATGTAGACACACACATTTATACATGTATACATACACGCCGGAAACGGAGTGCGAGTTTGTATGTGTATGCAGATATATATGTACATATATGTATATAGTTCCCTCCGTGACTGAGGCATTTTATCGGACGGTGAGACGAGTTTCTGTATTCCCCGTTTAGAGAATTTCATGTCCTTTTTGTCAGTCTCTGTGTCAGAACTGTTCCCACATCGCGAAAATCTAAGTTTGTGGTTGCCGAGTTTTGCTTCAGTGCTGTACACATGTGGTAGCCAGTCCGCGACAGTTTTCTCCTGATATAATCACGATCAGTGTAGGTCAGGGCTGTGGAGTCGGTACACAAAACTTCCGACTCCGACTCTTTCATGAAAGCTGAATATGTATCATATGATAACGGTAAACCTATTAAAGTGAAAAATGGTATCATAAGACATTTCATCGCCACCACGTGAATCATCAGGCTACTGTTTAGACTTATAACCTATATTTAAGTATAAGTCTAATGGTTACTGTAGCTATCAGGGCTCTGGAGTTGGAGTATCTAGTTAAGATTTTAGATTGAGGTCGGAGTTGGAGTCGGAGTCGGTAAATTTTCGTCGACTCCGACTCCACCTAAAATTCCTTCCGACTCCGAATCCTCAATTTTTAAAACTCCGACTCCTTCATAAAATCTCAATAGGTATTAATAATGGTAAACCTGTAAGACGTTTCATCGCCACCACGTGAATCATCAGGCTACTGTTTAGACTTATAACCTATATTTAAGTATAAGTCTAGTGGTTACTGTAGCTATCAGGGCTCTGGAGTTGGAGTATCTAGTTAAGATTTTAGATTGAGATCGGAGTCGGAGTCGGTACATTTTTACCGACTCCGACTCCACCTAAAATTGCTTCCGTCTCCGACTCCGCAGCCCTGGTGTAGGTTCCTTAGTTTAGAAGTTACAGGCCAGGTGACCTTTTTCTGAACGACTCTCATACCCCTATTTTTGTCTGGAATACCGGGTCCTCATTTTATCTGACAAATGTCTTTTCTCACCTCCCGCGGCTGGAATAGCCAATTGTAGGTCGTCGGCTGAGTGGGGCATGTTAACAGGGGGATCGAACCGACAGGAAGTGACAACCGATATTTATCATCTAAAATAATGACCCGAAGTTTCCTAGTGTACAAAGCGAATGACGGTCACTGCCGTCTGGATCGTGATGAAGTTTAAGTTTATAAACAATAAAGTTTTGGTTTACGAAAGGGTTTACTTCTTGCTTAGTGTAAAAGGATGCAGAAACTGTTACAATTTCAGTGAAATACTGGCAGATTCCTGTTTATATGCCTTTAACAGTAGAAATTAAAAGGCATGGGGTTAGTATAATGAATCACAGTACGTACGATGGGGAGTAAGTTTGTTGCTGCTACGTTGGTACAATTTGCCGGTGTTTCATTCGCACAAAAGGATTTGTACCAATGACGTGTGTTACAAAATGTTACGTCAGTTAGTAGTAATAAATTTAGCCTGGGATATGTTACATTGAAACACAGTCTTACACAACACATGTACAAGTTTTTTCAGGTTACTAGTTTCGCCTCTGTTAACAAGCCACCATCAGACGTTTCTTTATAAAGAGCCGTCCGGTGAAACTTGTCCTTGCATGTGAGATTGGGATCTGATTCCCCTACAGTATTCGTCATAAAATTATTGAAATTCGCACGGTTGGAAATTCGCTATTATAGATGCAGTTGTTTTCTTTACGGTGGTTACTGTAGTTACTAAATTATATATATTGATATGGTAAGGTCTGTTTGCGAAATCATAATCTACTGGACTACCGAATGGATATTTTCAAGGTAGACATTTAAGGATGCTTATTATTCTGTGTTGATGTGAATCTAATTTATTTTCGTTAATTTCTTCTCAAAAAAAATTTTTAAGAAAGATGCGTAACGTTAAAAATTGACAGTGTTGCCTCCAATGTAGGACCTAAATTATGTTAGCTTCCCTTGGCCTCCAGTGGTGGAAGTACAGTCAATTATAACGTTTTGTTTCTTATTTACACCGTTAGGAAGCTTTTATTTGATATTTACGTGTTGCCTATTATCCATTTACCATCGAAAGAAATTACCCAACATTAAGCATTAATAAGTACAATTTTTATTGTTTATTAAGATTGAGATGCTGTAAGATTCTGTTGATTAATATTTTGCTCATTCTATGTACCAATTCGTACGAGTACAAATAGTTCCTATTATCACTGTTATATTCCTACTATGATCAGCATTGTCATTCTACCTTGATGTTTGATCTCGTCTCCTCTCCACGCTACAAGTTCCTGTCTATGCCTCATTGTTGTTACTGATCTGTGATATTAATGACAACGGATTTCGGGTGTAAACCAAAGGCACAATATACACAAGGTGTTTAGTCAATGTCCGTTCAGCGGTTTTCGAGTTCAAACGTGGGACGGACGGCCTTACCCGTATCATCATTCATACACAATCCTGAATAAGCAAGTCAGCAAGGCTGAAGACACTACACAGTTAGCTGCAGTTAAACCTCTGAACATTATAAAATTAAACCAGGCGGCACTTCTAAGAGCATATTTGGAAGTCATGATTCGGTTAGCAGGATATTACGGTCAGTGTATGATGTACTGGGGACGCGTCGCGTGGCGTCGCCGGTGTTGGCGATAATGGCAGTGTGTGAGGTCTGATTTTTTTTTGTGTTAAAGGGCCCCGCAGCAGATGCTACGGACGCACCCCAGCCTAGAGGCTTATTGTGCAACCCTGTGAAAATTATTATTTTCTTTTTTCGTTTTTCTGAGCCATGGAGCAACGGTGGAATGAAATTGATGGGGCAAAACCGAAATACTCGGGGAGGACCTGTCTCAGTGCCACTTTGTCCACAATAAATCCCACATGGAGTGACCCAGGATCGAACCCGGGCCTCCGCTTCTCACGCGATTACTGTCTCCCTTGTGACGCCGTGTAGTTAAATGCCACGTTGAAAATAAATGTGCTTCCTCTGTTTCCTACCATGAAGCTACAATTCAGTTAGTGTGATTAGATCATTCGGTCGCACCCAAACCCCTCGATGACTGCCTCCATATTCACGCGAGGAGATCCAGTTCCCTAAACTCTGTGAATGTGTTAAATTGTTCATTAATGGCGCCAACAAATGCACCTTTGATATATAGAGTCTTACATGACTGCTACATATTTCGGCGTCACGCCATTCTCAGGGTCTCAACACCAAGATTTATAAGTTATATTGTTCATTCCCTGCATTGTCGATGATCAGCTCACAACCCTCAGTCAATGAACGGTCTGATCCTTCGTTAAATACACGGGCTCTCTCCAAAACACTATACAGTACAAGGGCAGTCTCAAAAACATTACACAGTACAAGTGCTATCTCCAAAACACTGTACAGTGCAAGGGTTGTCTCCAAAACACTGTACAGTGCCAGGGCTGTCTCCAAAACACTATGCAGTACAAGGGCTGTCTCCAAAACACTGTACAGTAGAAGGGCTGTCTCCAAAACACTGTACAGTACAAGGGCTGTCTCCAAAACACTGTACAGTACAAGGGAACTCTCCAAAACACTGTACAGTACAAGGGACGTTTCCAAAACACGGTAAAGTACAAGGGCTGTCTCCAAAACACTGTACAGTGCAATGGATTTCTCCAAAACACTGTAAGTACAAGGACTGTCTTCAAAACACTGTGCAGTACAAGGACTGTCTCCAAAACACTGTGCAGTACAACGGCTGTCTCCAAAACACTGTACAGTACAAGGGCTGTCTCCAAAACATTGTGCAGTACAAGGACTGTCTCCAAAACACTGTGCAGTACAAGGACTGTCTCCAAAACACTGTGCAGTACAACGGCTGTCTCCAAAACACTGTACAGTACAAGGTCTGTCTCCAAAACACTGTGCAGTACAAGGACTGTCTCCAAAACACTGTGCAGTACAAGGGCTGTCTCCAAAACACTGTACAATACAAGGGCTGTCTCCAAAACACTGTGCAGTACAAGGACTGTCTCCAAAACACTGTGCAGTACAAGGGCTGTCTCCAAAACACTGTACATTACAAGGGCTGTCTCCAAAACACTGTGCAGTATAAGGATTTTAACTGTTTGACATTTTACAGCTTTTTATTGTGTAAATGGTTTGCAAGTTCGGTTTCGTGAAATGTTGCTTTAATATGATTTAGTGATGATAATCTCATAAGGGATCGAAACATGTGGGATTATTCAGTGTGACGGTACTTTAATGTAAGGTATCCGTGGACAATACAGTGCATTTTGTTGGGCTGAGTGTTGTAAGTTTATTTAAAACTTACTAAAATGTGATATTGGATACAATCTGTTATATTTTCTTGTGTTTTAAATATTTTTGCAAAGGGTCCCGAGGATGGCTACCCGACACCGAAATATGTAGGAGTGATGTAAAACTGTATTTGTGTATATAAGATGTGCGTTGGTTGGTGTTGTGGATGAAAAATTTGACTCGGTCAAAATGCACAGAATAAAGAATGTCAGACTCTGTGACTCTGTTTTCAAAACGAGGCGAAGGACGCAAGTCCAGAAGACAACCAGTCGTCGGTGCAATGTACCATGGACAGTAGGCTTGCAAGTGCTGTCCTTCCCGATATCCCGTACAGTGTCACATTCCTTGCACGCTGCTCAGGATTTTCGCTGGGCACAGGCGGTAAGCAGCCTGTATCTGTGGTGCCCGTCGCGCAGTTCGGCCGAGACACCACTAGCTTAGCATAGGTTTCTTGTGATTTTTCTCAATTTCTCCAGAAAATTCTTGGCAAGTGCAGTAAATTATGGGACTTTTCCCACATATCCTGATACTGGACTTGGATAAGAACCGGATTTATTATGGCTTGGACTTATAGAGCAGAAACTTACAAACCTTTCGTTTCGCAGTCCTTCCCTCTTCTACCTACTCACAGTGGGTGTCGAGGTTGCTAATTTGCACTTGATCACACTCAGACACACACTACTGTCCGTAGGACTCCTCTGGACGAGGGATCGGCCCGTCGCAGAGACCTCTACCTGACAACACAGAAACACTACAAGACAAACAGCCATGCCCCCCACCCCCTTGGGATTCGAACTCACGATCCCAGCAAGCGCCCGGCCGCAGACCTACGCCTTAGACCGCGCGGCCACTGGGATCGGCACTTACAAACGTATAGCGATAAATGCCCGGTAAAACTGGAAAATAGGAACTGCAAAGAAAGATGATAATTCTTGAAGATTTACATAAATGTAAAAAGGGCAGTTGGTATAGAAACTAGTGTACGGGCTGGACGACCGAGGGTTCTTGGTTTGATCCCCAGTAGGGACGAATGAAAGTAACGTATAATGGGAAGGGCTTGTGTATTCGTCTGTGTTTTATCTTCCAAAACACTCAACCGATTTTGACGAAATTTGGTATTGGCATTCTACGGTGACATTTGTTTACGAAATTTAATTTTTCATTTTGTGCTGTGTAAATTCTGCAGTGTGATTAGCTTTGAAGCACAGGAGTTACATAGGAAATGCTTGAACAGCAGCGCCATTAATTTACACAGAATAAACAGCTACAGTGGATAGTGAATTCCCATTGAATATACAATTTTAACCTTTTAAAGCCTAGTGGTAACTTTACGTACCACCAGGTTTAACATTAAAAAATTCTACGTGGTGCCCACATTGCGTTTATGTGTTTTGTACGGATCTCAGAACAAACAGCAACTTTTGCCTTATAAAACATTAAGAGACTGGTTTTTATAACGGAAGTGGAGAGTGTTTACAGCGCGGTACGCACTGAGTCCTTATATTAAACACACACGCTTCGTCTTTAAAGGGTTAAAGTTGTCTCTGTTTACGCAGGGAAGGCGTATAAGGAGTGGAAGTATGGCTCCACTCATCCTTAACCTCGGCACAAGATGAAGTGGACAGCCTCGCACTCCAGCTACTTTATCCCCGTGGAGTAAGCTGGGGTAGTGACTAGACTGCAGGGAATTTTTGTGTACCTCAGAATATCCAGACAGACGCTTGGGCCCACCTGTGTAAGGAGTACCTTGAGTGACGCAGTCGGGACGTGAAGGCTGTCCACTTGATTTAATGGCGAGGTTAAAAATTGGTGGAGCTATATAGCTCCACTCCTCCTATATATATCTTCGTGACATAGACTGGGACAGCGTTAGCAGTATATATTCCATTTGAGTATACTAACCAGTTTCACTGTTTTTCGTTTCGTGTGGATTTAACATTTGGAGCAAAGTTGAAGAGCCTAGGATTGGTGTCGTGAAAGAGACATAAATCGCTTTTTCTCGCGTGTGCCACACTTGCAGAGTCTGTAGCGTGAGCCATCGGATTCCATTAGGGCAGAAGACAATTTTACTTTGCGAGATACAGTTTTCGCTTGCTGCGGCTGGTGGAAGGAAGGGCAGGGCGGCTTCTAGTTGCAGCAGCGACGCGCTTGATCGAGTGTTCCATTTGGGACTCGATTCTCACACAATTTGTCTCTGTCCCAGGAGATGCGCCTACTGTATTCAGATTTCCGTTGGCACTGTAAGGTAGGGCTCACAATACCGGTCAAAATTTTGTACCAGTATTTCGGTATTTTTAATTTATGGAAGTGGAATACCGGTATTGATACCAGTATGCCAAAAACAAACATTTTTCTTAAATTTTGATGACAATTAGGTGCAATAAAGGAAGGAAAAAGAAGTAATTAGGCTACTTGAATTTATGTTTTAAGTCGCAATTTTATTACAATGATAAAGACTCTGACAAAAAGTTGTTAAAATTGCAGTCATTATAAAAACCAAAAAAAAAAATGCATATTGATATTGCAGATTTTAATTATGTGTAAGCATCCACACTAACTAACCAACTCCACGGAGCAGAGATCTTCTTGGGAAGCTAACAGTTTCTCAGCTAGTCAACAAATTACCCGCATTTTATGGCACCCGGAGGTTCATTACCACATTAACAAGAGCCCGCCACCTGTCCCTACCCTGAGCCAACTCAATCCAGTCCATGCCCACCCATCCCATTTCTTGAAGATCGATTTTAATATTATCCTTCCATCTACTCCTGGGTCTCCCAAGTGGTCGCCTTCCCTCAGGTCTCCCCACCAAAATCCTGTATGCACCTCTCATTTCCCCATACCTGCTACGTGCCCCGCCCATCTCATTCTTCTCGATTTGATTACCCGAATAATATTTGGTGATGAGTACAAGTCATTAAGTTCCTCGTTATGTAGTCTTCTCCACTCCCCTGTCGCCTCGTCCCTCTTCGGTCCAAATATCCTCCTCAGCACCCTATTCTCGAACACTCTCAGTCTTTGTTCCTCCCTTAGTGTGAGAGACCAAGTTTCACACCCATACAAAACAACAGGTAAACTTATAGTTCTGTATACCATAATCTTAAGCATCCACACTACCTGTCCGAATAAAGTGAGTTCTTAAGAAACGTAAGCTTTCAATGGTGTTACCGTTTTTTAATTTTGGTGCATATTTGATTAGCGGTAGAAAACGCTCTTCCGGATTTGCACATCACGCGGCTACAGTGCGCTACTGTTGCAGAAAAGGTGGTCGGTTGGTTGTTGCGTCTTGTCTTGTTGATAAGTATGTCATGACTCGCCGTCACACGTTGCTGTAGAACTACCTCTGTAACAGAAAAATATTTTTAGATTTTTATAATGCAACAATCTCTGAATTTATTTATTAACAAGCAATATTTACTTTTCCCTCTTTGTGCAACAACGTGGCCAGTAAACCAGATCTAAATTTCATGAATTTTTCAGCTTTCCGTTACATTTGTATTGTGTATAACAATCCCCCAGCTGCAAATTCAGTAATATTAATGATTTATTGTTGTTGATTTTATATCCTTTATGTCAATAAATAATAAACAATTATTTTTAAATTACTACAGAAAAAGCGGTACTTTGTTTCAATACCGGTATTAGAATATCGCAAGAAAATGACCGAAATCCCGGTATTCGGGATCCAGGGATCCCGGTATTGTGAGCCCTCCTGTAAGGGAGGAGGGCCACTGTTCAAGAACGCAGTTTTTATTAACCTTTTAAAGCCTAGCGGTAACTTTACGTACCACCAGGTTTAACATTAAAAAATTCTACGTGGTGCCCACATTGCGTTTATGTGTTTTGTACGGATCTCAGAACAAACAGCAACTTTTGCCTTATAAAACATTAAGAGACTGGTTTTTATAACCGAAGTGGAGAGTGTTTACAGCGCGGTACGCACTGAGTCCTTATATAAAACAGATACGCTTCGTCTTTAAAGGGTTAATTGTGGCCTGCTGTCATTTCTAAACATTTCCTGTCCCTGGGCTTTTGTGAACCTTAAGAACCATTGACGCGCGGTGTGGCCCAGGAACGTGGTTAGAACCAAGTATTTCTGGAGGTGTAAGCTCCACGTCTGGCCTGTCCGTAATGAAATATTTCGCGAGTTATCCAAATCACACTACGCATATTGGGCGGTGCCGTGGCTCAGACGGTTGGTCACTGGCTTATCATCGCTGAGGCTCGGGTTCGATTCCAAGCTAGTCGATATCAGCGTGACCGGTACAAGTTTTTATCCGGGTACTGTAGACCCTCGAATGAACGGACTAATAGGGGGAGTGGGTGGTCCGATAATGCCGATCGTCCGGTACTTCCGAATTATGTGTGTATGCGTACATATATAGCCTAAAAAAGTCGCCAAAATATTAATACAATACTGTATATATAACACTAATGCATACAAATAATACTGTACATAAACGTAATTAACCTTTTAGTGAATGTTAATTGGAATTTAGTAAAGTTCAGATAAATATAATAAATCCACAATCCAGGTTATGAACCAAGCATAACACTAACGCCTCCACGCAAGTGTCAGCAAAGACTGAACGCGCGTCCATGTCCGCCACGTAGCGGTCCCTTCTCTAATTGACAGTCAAGACTGCTAATTACACATATTTCCGTTGAGGACGAAAATTTCGGACCCAAAAGATTTCTTCCGTTATTTCCGAAATCCATACATAAGGGGTCTACAGTACTTCAGCTTCCAGCTCTCAGTCGACCAGTGCTCCAAACGTAAGCATTTATCTACCACTGCTGCTATATAATCTGAGCAGTTGACGGCGTCATTATACAATACACACACGAGCACCATCCAGATTGTGGGATATAGTCTATGATACTGGCAGCATCGTATAACAAACGATAGGCTAACGTTTCCACTGGACGTCATTTCACTGAATACGGGTCTAACAGCCAACTCTGTAATTCCCTGAAACCAGTAGCGCTAACTGGACGGCCGCGTTAACTTCCGCTGTGGGAACTGCTGACTTGGCAAACAATTGCACAGTCCTGTAAGAATCAGGAGTGCAAAAAAGGTTACCCCATGACAGGCCTGGACACGTACGTGGGGTGGCGGAGTTCAGGTCCAGCCTGTACGCTACGAGACTGTAGAAGGAGTGGCTGAATGATGATGATAATGATGATGATGGTGGTGGTGGTGGTGGTGGTGGTGGTGGTGGTGGTGGTGGTGGTGGTTATGATTGTGGTGGTGGTGGTTGTGGCGGCGGCGGCGGCGGTGGTGGTGGTGGCGGTGGTGGTGGTGATGGCGGTGGTGGTGGTGGTGGTGGTGGTGGTGGTGGTGGTGATGGTGATGGTGGTGGTGGTGGTGGTGGTGGTGGCGGTGGTGGTGGCGGCGGTGGTGGCGGTGGTGGCGATGGTGGTGGTGGTGGTGGTGGTGGTGGTGGTGGTAAATTAGTGTTTGTTAAAGGGCTGGGTCAACAGCCAAGTGGCCGAAAATAGAAACGGCGCAACAGAAAAACAAATGACACAGAACAGTAGGGTTGACGCACGTGTAACAGATTCAAACAAAGCAAACAAAAGATTCCTTAAATAGTTAATTAAGACACCTTATGTTATAAAACTAAAACTAATGTTAAATCTTAGTGTAATATTTACTTTCGCAAGACATCAAAATTACTAGAAAAGGAATTTGCCTGTGACACATCTGGTGGAAGGACAGTTTTAAGGATGAGCAAACATGAAACAACTGAAAGTCTCGGGTTTCCCAGTGGGAACGTGAAGACCAGTAATGTCCACGGAAGACGGACAGCATTGAGAATGTCAAAAAGACATTAATAACAAAAATTGTGTCAAGTTGGTGCCTTCTGTCATGCAGAGTGCTTAAATTGAGAGACTGAGGGCGGTATGATCACTGTGGCCATTAATGTCTGGGGGAAAGATTCAATTGTACCAAAGAGCTACAAACTTCTCCTGAATACGTTCAGGTTTTTTCGGAATTAGTAGGGGTAACTGAATTACCGCCGCTCCCTGTCTAAGGCGCAGGTCTGCTGCCGCTTGCTTACTGGGGTTGTGGGTTCGAATCCCACCGCTGTAATGGATGCCTGTCTATTGTGTGTGTTTGTGTCGTCAGATAGAGGTCTCTGCGAGGGGCCGATCCCTCGTCCAGAGGAGTCCTACCGAGTGTGGTGTGGCTGAGTGTGATCAAGGGAACTCATACAGGAGTCCTAGGCCCACTAGGGGCTGCTGCGCAGTGAGGAAAAACTGAATACCATACTACAGGTGTGTATTCTACCATTTCGAAATCTGAAATTCTATTTGGAATCAGTCTGTTTTTTAATTTTGTACGTGGTTTGTGTTTGAAATAAAATTAGATGTCACTAGGTTTCGGAGACAGGATCGGTACCCATCCACACGTTTTAGAATAGATTTGCCTATCATGTCGAACTGAATAGTTGTTTTAAAACCTGGGGAATGTGCCAGTCCCCGAAACATACTGTTTTTGATTTATGGACAAAGTATAATCAGAGAATGATTCGACACGTCAAACAACGGTGTCAGATGCTTGTAGTTCTCTCTTTAAAACATATGTTTGTAATTATTTATCGGATAAGAAATATGGTCCGGGATAGCGTAGTGCGTATAGCGATTCGCTACGGACTGGATGGTCCGGGGATCGAATCCCGGTGGAGGCGAGATTTCCCGCATCAGTCCAGACCTGCCCTGATGCCCAAGGGGACTCCTGTAAAATAAGCAGCGAGTCTCTTTCCCGTGGGTAAAGCGGCCGGGGCGTGGCGTTGACCACCCACCCCTATCTAGCGCCTAGGTTGAAGAAAGATTGAAGCTATATGTGTACTGCCCCTCAGAGCCTTCATGGCCTGTTATGGGGTGACTTTCACGTTGAATTTACATCTGAGTTTATTGGAAGAACACTTTCCTAACATTAGAGTATTAAAGATACAGCCCAGTTTATGGCGGTTTCCATATTTGAAATAATCTGTGGCGTTACTTGAGATTTTATGGTCGTCGTCGTCGTCGTCGTTGTCGTCGTCATCATCATCATCATCATCCGTCACGAGTTAGGCCTTACTAGACCGTTTCGGCCTCGTCTAAGTCTCTTAAAAGGTTTTCCAGTATGCCCTTGTCCATCTCTTCTATAATCCAGCAATATTTTTGGAGTCCTGTTGTGTTAAGTACAGTAATGAAGTAGCTAATTGGGCCCAGGTGTCCGAGGATGTCTCCTAACCCTTTCAGGCACGCGGTAACTCATTGTACCAAGGCCGTGCCATGGCTCAGGCCGTTAGCCGCCGGCCTCCCACCGCGGAGGCCCGGGTTCGATTCCGGGGTCAGTCCATGTGGGATTTGTGGTGGACAGAGTGGCACTGGGACAGGTTTTTCCCCGAGTACTTCGGTTTTCCCCTGTAAATTTCATTCCACCGGTGCTCCGTTGCTAGGAAAAAGACAAAAAATAATAATAATCATCATCATCATCTTCATCACAGGGTTGCACAATAAGCCTTAAGACTCCGGTGCGTCCGTAGCGTCTGCTGCGGGGCCCTTCAAAGCTAAAAAAAACTAATTGTACCACCTACTTTAACACTAAAACACTCAGCATTTTTTTACATTGTACATTGTTGTGTGTCCTATGATTGTTAAATAAGCTGTGATTATTTCTAGTATTGCATTAACTAGTTCCCTTTTTTTGATAGTCACATTTTTGTCTATTTTGAGGCAGGAACTCAGTTGTGAATTGCCTTCTGGAACTCGAGATTCGAAATATTTTTGCTGTCATACAGTTAGCCTTGTCACATACTCATTTGACCCGCCTGGGCGGAGATAGTTGAACGGGTCACAGCTAGCTGCCAATTAATAGTTAAAAACGATACATGTTAATGTGTCCTTCACTGATACAAACCATGCCAATGAGTTGCGCGATAAACCACTTATGGTTTAAAGTGATAAACCAGTGTCACTTAATGTTGTTTTGATATGAAATATAGTAGTGCATTAATTACCCTTAGAGAGATATGGCAGTGGTAATTACCCCTTGCTGTGACCCATAAGTTCGGTATTAGTGGATGTACTCTGATTTGTGCTGCACCCAGCCTAACTCGCTGGTTATGCTGTCGGGGACAGTCGGCCAATACGGAGCCAGTTTATATAAATCGGAAGGAATGTTTGCTTTCTGTAATAATATTTTACATCATTCCTTGTAAGACCTTTCTCTGTAGGTAGAGTACTTCCTGCCTGCCCATGTCGGTGGTGAGTTCATTGATAGGTTGAATGGGAAAAGTTTCTGTTCTGTCTAGTCCATTATCCTTTTAAAACCTAGCGGTAACTTTACGTACTACCCGGTTTAACTTTCAAAAATTCTACGTGGTGCCCACATTGAGTTTATGTGTTTTGTACGGATCTCAGAACAAACAGCAACGTTTGCCTTATAAAACATTAAGAGATTGGTTTTTATAACCGAAGTGGAGAGTGTTTACAGCGCAGTACGCACTGAGTCCTTATATAAAACAAATACGCTTCGTCTTTAAAGGGTTAATTCTTGGGCAGATCGGACTGGACTGTGGGTACTGCGGACCAGACAGGCGTAATGTGTAGACAGAAGACTGTGGTGGTTTAACGTCATGGAATGGGAATGCGAGCTGTACTGCCTGGGATTTTTGTGACAGGTACTGACAAGTTGGTAGGCCTGGTTTTTAACATTTCAGTTGTGTAATAATGTCTTAGAAGACGCGAGTCACAAGAACAACTGTTTAAATCCAACAAGTATGGTCAATTTAATGCTGATGTACCGTCTTGTCTTCATTTGATGGATGGTATTTCGGAATTAAATACTGAAAATTGCGTGGGCCCTACAATACAGCAGTGGGGAGAACTGCATGACAAGTTACTTTATGCCTTATACTGTAAATATTATTCATCATCATTTATTTATATTCCATAGATCCATATAAGGTAACAATATGCCACTGGATGTGGAATTTGTCATACATATTATAACAAATTTCAAGACTGCAATTATTAGTCCCAATAGAACTGTGCAACTACATTACAATACATTGACAATAATACAAAAATAACAGACAAGCTATCTGTAAAACAAGACGTACAATTCTTTTCATTATTAACATTTATATTAAAACAACAATTCAATTCCAAGGTATGTATTTAATAAAACAATAGTAGAAGCAAACATTAAGTTCTTTTCTGTAGTCGCTAATGTATTTAAAATTATTAAAATCTGTAGCTGCAAGTGAGCTGTAGCTGTAGCTGTAGCTGTAGCTGTAGTGAGACTCACACATTTTACTTGCGTTTGACATGTAGACTGCAAAGACGTAGGCAAACTGGTTGTAAGAGCGAATGGGAAGAATGTACTTCGGAGAGTAACGCGAAAAAAGGAATAAACTGCAGTTAATTTTGCTTAATTGGCTTGTGACGGAACGAATCTGCAGTCAGGTATGTCACATTTTACTTGATACCGTCTGTCGAAACGTACTCGGATGACGTCGCTTGTGAAACTGGTCCTACGCCATGCAGCTTGGCGTTACTGGCTGACCTACTAGCTTCATATACTTCAATTGTGCTGTACATTTCTAATCTATCTAAACAAGTTTACTCCGATCCCCGTGGCTGCGCGTTCTAAGGCGTGGGCCTGCGGCAGAGCGCTTGCTGGGATAGCGGGTTCGAATTCCACCGGGGGCGTGGATGTTTGTCTCTTGTGAGTGTTGCGTGCTGTAAGCTAGAAGTCTCTGTTTGGGGCTGATCACTTGTCCAGAGGAGTCATACAGAGTGTGGTGTGTCCAACTGACAGTGATCGTGAAGCCTCGATAGTGAGGAGGCCCTGGTCCGGTAGGGGCTGTTGCGCCGTTGGAAAAACATTGCACATCTGTGACGTAATTAGCCAATGTTGTGTTTCTCTGTGTCAAATACCTCCCTGAAGATGGCGGAAAAAGGCCGAAACATGTAGGAGGCTTGCTGTATGATTGTATACTTTTGTATGTGGGTAATTGTTGGAATTAACATTGCAAGAGGCACACATTTATATCACGGCGTCTGCTCTCTTCCCATATTTCATTGCTAGTTGAAAGTTTTTAGAACATGTAGTGCATGGTCACCACCACGTGGACCACGGGGAGTTAGGGTGGGGGTGTTGTTTACTTCGTCTCTCAAACGGCGTCTGATCGGGTATAGATCCCCAACGCCCGCCTCCCGCAGCGCTCCGTCGCGACTTGTTCAGTCCAGGAACTGCCTCCACGTTGAAAGAAGTTCTGTCGCGTGAAGTACGTAATCGGCACAGCCAGCTGAGTGCTGCTTGACGTTCCAGTACGTTATTATTCACTCTTTGTGTTTTGTTTGCTGCAACCTTTGTTTTGGTTAGAAACTTCTTCACACATTAATGTTTCCACACTGTGGAGAATTTGTTTACTGCGTTGGCATGTTGACACCGGCTTCAGAAGAAAACAGTATCTAATTTGCCTAACTTACAGGCGGACAGCGCTGCTTTAATATTACTTTCTGAGAGACATGGTTGTTGTTGTTGTTGTTGTTATTATTATTATTATTATTATTATTATTATTATTATTTATCTCCTTTATGCAGGGTGTTTACAATTATATACCTGAAACAAACCGTATTTCTAGGGTATACAGGGTGTTTCAGGAGAAATGGAGGTGACATTATCGGCCATTGTGAGAAAAAAATACATATAAACATGTGTGTAATTCTGATTGGTTACCGAGATAGAACTGTTTGAATCTCTAGACCTAACTCCGTTAGATTTTTGTTTGTAGGGTTGGCTGAAGAATGGAGTTTACAAAATCAATTTGGATACACGAGACGAATTTTGCTCGCTCGCATTTTGGATGCAGCTGCCTGCATAAAGAAACGTGAAGATCAAATCAGACAAACAACACGCCATCTTCGCATGCGAGTTGCAAAGTACATTGAGGTTGACGATCGGATTTTCGAACATTTATTTGTGAACTGTAACAAATTTGTCATTTCGGGGCAACAGATTTTTCATTTAAATATTAAATTAAAATTAACGTCATCCAGTAGCTGCTTACGCCTTCTTCCTCGTCTTCTTGTCACTTCTATCCTTCTCTCTAACTTGCCTTCAATAACGTGTTTTAGGAGGCAGTTCTTACGCAAGGTGTGACCAATCTAGTTAGCCTTCCTTCGTTTTATCATGTGTAGGATTCTCCTCCCCACCTTGGTTCAGTGTAATACTCCATTTTGTACACTATCGGCCCAACTGATCTCCATCCTTCTCTAGCACCACATCCGGAAAATTTTCAGGTCTCAATCTGTGTTTCCCGTTAATGGAAATAACCCCCTAACGCCCACTGTTTCCTTTATGTATCACCAAGTTTAACATTCAAAACTCCTACGTTCTGCCCACACACTGCATTAATGTGTTTTCTGGATCTCAGAATGAAATTACTCTTTCCTTTTAAAGACTAAGTGACTGGGCTTTTATAACTGTGACGAGGTGTGTTTACTGCGCGGTACGAGCTACATTTTTAACTGTATATTTAAGTTAATATTTATCTCTAATAAAGCGTCTAGTAAATGATACAGTTCTGTACCTCTACAGTGGAATGATAGCCTTGAACGTTTTAATATCTGGATATTAAACAGAAGATATGTTGATAAAGTGTATAAATACACAATTAAAATAAAATACAATGTATTGATACAAGCGTCGTTTTCAACTACACGTAAAATTTAGGGCACGTGAAGTTTTCCAGTTTTTCGCTCGCGGGTCTGGAGGAGTTGTATGGTACTTCAGAACACTGTTAAATAATAATTTTTAGGTTCAACATCCTAGAACTATTTATAAAAGTATAATTTTGCGTAGGACTGTAGATACAGTCAGTAGAAATTAAAGAGCGCGTGTCTGTGTTTGTGGGACACACCGACGATAATCACGTTTCCTCTACAGCTTGGGTGGAACATGCAGCCCGGTCGCTGAAGTTTTACCCGCAGAACAGGGGGTGATTAGTAGTACTGTGTTATTGGCGGAGAGAACAGAACTTGCATGTATGCATTAGCTGAGGGGTTTTTTTAGGCGCCTTCGCAAAGTTGCGTAAAAGACTGTTAACTTCTTCGTGTCTGTCCGTGCGTCTGTCCGCATGGAAGAACTCGGCTCCTACTGGACGGATTTTTATGAAATTTTATATTTGAGTATTTATCGAAAATATATCAAGAAATTTCAAGTTTGATTAAAATTCGACAAGTGTAACACGTATTTTACATGAACACCTCTGCAAACTTATGATATATTGCTCAATTCTTTTTAGAATGAGAAATGTTTCAGAGAAGAATTTTAGAGAAAATCAAAACACACATTTTATGTTCAACAACTTTTCCCCGAGAATCATTCCCTTTACAAGATAATATGGAAAACTATGGCAGAGCAAGATAGGACACAGATGACAGTATAATATGACGCATGCGCATTGCATGCTCGATAACTGAGGCTACAGACACACACTCAGAATATGTAATACTGCTTGCTTTACCACGGAAAAGATGTTTATGCGAACGCGCTTCAATATTACGGTGCACGTGATTTGCCTGTCTTATTAGTATGTCCAGAATACAGGGCAGCTAGAACCCTTGCTTAACCCTTTACAGATGAAGCGTATCCGTTTTATATAAGGACTCAGTGCGTACCGCGCTGTAAACACTCTCCACTTCGGTTATAAAAACCAGTCTTTTAATGTTTTATAAGGCAAAAGTTGCTGTTTGTTCTGAGATCCGTACAAAACACATAAACGCAATGTGGGCACCACGTAGAATTTTTTAATGTTAAACCTGGTGGTACGTAAAGTTACCGCTAGGCTTTAAAAGGTTAAAGACGAAGCGTATCTGTTTTATATAAGGACTCGGTGCGTACCGCGCTGTAAACACTCTCCACTTCGGTTATAAAAACCGATCTCTTAATGTTTTATAAGGCAAAAGTTGCTGTTTGTTCTGAGATCCGTACAAAACACATAAACGCAATGTGGGCACCACGTAGAATCTTTTAATGTTAAACCTGGTGGTACGTAAAGTTACCGCTAGGCTTTAAAAGGTTAAAGACGAAGCGTATCTGTTTTATATAAGGACTCGGTGCGTACCGCGCTGTAAACACTCTCCACTTCGGTTATAAAAACCGATCTCTTAATGTTTTATAAGGCAAAAGTTGCTGTTTGTTCTGAGATCCGTACAAAACACATAAACAGAATGTGGGCACCACGTAGAATTTTTTAATGTTAAACCTGGCGGTACGTAAAGTTACCGCTAGGCTTTAAAAGGTTAAACACAAACGGTGAAAATGTCCTGCGGAAGTCTGTTGGAGTCTTATGGCGATGAGCGTAATTGATTTTTGTCATAGAAGTGTGTTGAAGGGTAAAGAGTCAGACTCTTGACCTTTGAAGATGGGACCGATAGGTTTTCCCGAAACGTCGGTAAACAGTTACCACACGACGCCGCGTTATATCCAAGAAGAACGCAGATCTCATCCACAACGCTGATCGCTCTTGCCGAGCCAGGACGTAAAGGACGGGTGCGAAGGCAACACGACTGGAGGAGGTGATTTTGAAAAACCGGTGTGTCATAATTTGGTATTTGTTCATTGCACTGGGGATGTCCGTCGGAACTGTATACAACACTGTATATGTAGAACTGGGATACTGCAAAGTGCGTGCAGGCGGGGTACGAAAATATCTGAAGAAAGGGCACAAAAATCTGAATTTTTTAAATTGATTTTTTTAATGTGTTCAAAGGTTTAAGGCAGAATAAACCAACTTTCTTGAATCCGTATCGACAGTTGATGAGACGTGGTTGCCCAGAATCAATTCCTGAACAAATGAAACTAGACGGTAGTGGAAATATTCAGCTTCCACATGAATCAAAATATTCAGCCGCAGTCTGCTGAAAAAAAAATTATGGTTTTTGTGTTTTGGGATGGAGAAGGAGTCAGCCACGTTGAATTCATGCCTCCTGGCAAAACAATCAACGCGATCGCCTACTGCGACACGCTGCGACGTCTACGTGACGCTGTTCGCTGGAAGAGATACGGGCATTTGTAGGGAGCTGCGATTCTTCGTCATGAAAATGCAATCCAACATAGTACATGTCAGGCGAAAGATTTATTGCCATCTTTACAATGGAAACTTTGTGACCGTCCTTGACATTTCCTCGTCGCACTATAATTTGTTTGGGTCTCTTAACCCTTTAAAGACGAAGCGTATCTGTTTTATATAAGGACTCAGTGCGTACCGCGCTGTAAACACTCTAAACTTCGGTTATAAAAACCAGTCTCTTAATGTTTTATAAGGAAAAAGTTGCTGTTTGTTCTGAGATCCGTACAAAACACATAAACGCAATGTGGGCACCACGTAGAATTTTTTAATGTTAAACTTGGTGGTACGTAAAGTTACCGCTAGGCTTTGAAAGGTTAATAAACACGTGAGCGATCACCAATTCCGCAGTAATGAGGAAGTAGAAATGGCTAGTCGTGAATGATTGGTTTTTGATGCAAGCGTCCGATTCCTACCGGGACACAGCTTTTTTTTTAAGCTTGTACCTAGATGGGAAGACGATCCCAGTGGCCGCGCGGTCTAAGGCGTGGGCCTTCGGCCGAGTGCTTGCTAGGATCGTGGGTTCAAATCCCACCGGGGGCATGGATGTTTGTCTCTTGTGAGTGTTGTGTGTTATCGGGTACAGGTCTCTGCGACGGACCGATCATTTGTCCAGAGGAGTCCTACCGACTGTGGTGTGTCTGAGTGTGATCATGGAACCTCAAAAAAGAGGACGGCTAAGCCCATAATAGAGCTGTTGAGGCACAAACAAACAAACAAACAAACAAACAAACAAACAAACAAACAAACAAACAAAACCTAGATGGGAAAATGTATAGGTATGATCGGAGATTATGTTGGAAGATCATGACAATTTACGGGAATAAATCAGTTAAACTTAAAACTGTAATAATTGTACGTTTAATTGTCATGATCTCGGAAATATTGCTTGTTGAAAATTTTTGTACGCAGAAGACTGATGCCGTGCAGGATGGAGGGAAGTGAGGCGTAGCGCTGTGAGTGTCTGTTGACTGGCACATAATGTGTGCTTCTGAGATCGCATATGGAATTGAGCATTCTCAGAAAATTTAACTTGATGGTTTCTGAACAAAATGACGAATCACAGAATACTGTGTAGTTGTGATCTTACAACAGGGATAGGAAACATGTGAAGGCAAAGGAAAGGGCGCTCCAAACTTGGAAATCACGGTCTTTGTTTCTTTTGCTATTGTCTCCTTAGCTTTGGCCTAGGTTCTGTCTATATTCTATCTAACCCAGACCCATATTCTACTTATGTTTTGTATCCAACACAGACCTACATTCTGTTCATATTGCTTACGTAACGTACGCGTATGCTTAGGTTCTAGTCCCACTGTTTGTCAGTTTATGCCTGGTTCACATTTGTACAGTTTTACCAACATATGATCGATATCTTTTTGTGTTGTTTTCCCAGAATGTGCTGAGTTTCTTGCAACGTGGTTTCCATAGAATAGGTACAGTTCCTATTCATATTTTCCATAAATGCAATTTATGTTTGTAAACAGTACCAGCTAACGCACTTTCTTTATTATTGTCAACTAGTGTTTCCCGACATATGTTTCGGCGTCTAATGTCGCCATCTTCAGGGGTCACGTGTTGTGAAGATCGCTCGATGTCATATGGTTTGTAACGAAAGTCTTAGAAAAAGCAATTCGCATTAACATTTCCGGGAACACTGATTTCTGTGACACCATGTACATAATACACTTCACCCAAACTCGCTTTTAAAATGTTTTAAATATTATAAAATCATGTGCACTTGTCTTTAAAAATTTGTTAAAAATTTCCATTTGTTGGTAAAATTACCATAGAATATGTAAATTCTGTAGAGTTTCTAACCAATTTTAGAGACAAGCGCACATGATTTTGTAATATTTAAAACATTCTAATCCAGTTTGGGTGAAGTGTATTATGTATATGGTGCCATAGAAACCAGTGCTCCCGGAAGTGTTAATGTGAACTGCTTTGTCTGAGACATTCGTTATAAACCATATGACATCGAGCGATCTTCACAGTAAGTGACCCCTAAAGATGGCGACATTAGACGCCGAAACATGTGTCGGGAAACACTAGTTGATAATAATAAAGAAAGTGCATTAGTTGGTACTTTTTATGTATACACTGCAAAATGCGCGGTGGTAACAATATAAAGCACTGTATATTGTTTACCGATGATAGGCCTAGCTTCTACCCATATTTGCAGTTCAAATTAACCCTAATATAGGCCCAGGTTCAACTTACATGTTATGCCCAGCATAGTCTTAATATCTGTTCATATTATTTACCTTGCATATGCCTAGTTTCTACTAATACTCCTTTCCAATGTACGTATAATTTTCATTTATAGTGCAGTCGAACGCGGTTATAACGTCATGAAAGGGACTGAATATTTTGTGTCGTCATAACCGAGTGTCGTTATAACCGAGGGGTATAATGTTATGGTTAACAGTGAGGAATTAATTGGTACCACAGAATGTCTAACGCTGTAGGTGAGATGCCGTATAAACCGATGTAATTACGGCCGGGTTCTGCCGTATTTCTTTGGTACATGCCTATATGCAGCACAGTGGAACGTGGGCGTGTGTTCAGAAGGCAATATACGGTACCTTACTGCCTACAGATATTTCTGAATTTATTTTCGTCGTATTTTAAATAAATATTGTAGACTGTAATGACATAAATATTTGAGAGGTTATTGTACGTAGAATATTCCCTTCAGTCCCTCCCGGCGATACTGGAATCGACCTCTGCCATTTTTTTTCTCAGTCCTTGCAAATTCACTGAAAGTTTTACTTTCTGTTGTCAGTCGACTCCAAAAAAAATTATCAGCACAAAGTACATCCACCCGCTTGTACCACAAGAAACTTGTAATGAAGTTGATGATGTGTGAAGTATTTTGTGCGGATGTATTGATGAGATGAATCAGATTGGAACAGCAGTGCCGTAGAATAGTGTTTCTATTTTTGATACGAGACGCAGACTAACTGGCTGTCCCTTCTACAGCTTTGTTTCATTTGATATTAAGGTGGTTAATTGAATGATATTATTTTAAGTAATTCTATTGTTTTCTTGATTCCAGGCTTTAGTTGCGATGTTGATGAGATCTGCGTTCTTCTGGGATCTTACGCAGTCAGGTAGTAACACTTTACCGACGTTTCGGGACAAACTATCGGTCCCATCGGCAAGGGGATTTCTCGACCCCTGAAGATGGAACTGATAGGTTGTCTCGAAACGTCAGTAAAGCATTAACACCCGACGCTGCGTAAGATCCCAGAAGAGTGCAGATGTCAATTCTTTTATTTAATCCCATATTAACAAAGAGCGTCCGTTCGGAAACCATGACACGCCATCTGTTTTCCGTGGAAAGATATTTGTAGCACGGCCATAGCAGAAAGCCATACCAGAATCGGTCATGTGACCGCAATGATAAATATTGTACCTCGAAGTAGCTCCCGCGTGCGGATTCCCCGTGCTGGTCATTAACATTGGCAGAGCTTTATCTGGGGATTCATGGGCAGTTAATTGTCAAGCCGGTGTAACAGGATAAATAATAATTCTCTAAAGGTTTGTGACGTTGGCTGGTTTATTGTGCTAAAGTTTTGTCGGACATTGTCTGCTGTCTGTGGCATATTTCGCGTAAAATATGATTCGGGAATTGTTTGCCCTGTCTTGAGGCAATTCTGTGTGGTATTACACGGAAAGTTGATGTTAAATTATTGTAAAATTAGTGACAGGTGTAGGGATCGAACATGAAACATTTTGCGTAATGGGGTAGTAATTTTGTTACTGCCATTGGAATAAGACGTTGTAATCTCGTTATTGGCTGCCACAACTAAAAAACGGAGTGCGTAATTGCGACGGATGTGTGACTTCACGCTTCCGCCGCGGTGTAAATGAGAGCGGCGTTCTTTTTACATATTACGCAGCGTAGAATGGTAGTTTCGTACCGACGTTTCGGGACAACCTATTGGTCCAATCTTAAGGGTCTACCAACTTTTGGGTGCACCCTATCGATCCCATATTAAGGGTCAAACAGTTCAGCAGACGTTTCGGTACACCCTATCGATCCCATATTAAGGGTCAAACAGTTCAGCAGACGTTTCGGGACAACCTATTGTTCCAATCTTAAGGGTCAAGCAGTCCAACCAACATTTCGGTACACCATATCGATACCATATTAAGGGTAAAAAAGTGCAGCAGACGTTTCGGGACAACCTATCGAGCCCATATCAAGGGTCAAGCAGTCCAGCCGACGTTTCGGGACAACCTATTGGTCCAATATTAAGGGTCAAGCAGTGCAAGCATTCTTCTTGCACTGCTTGACACTTGAAGATGGAACCGATAGGTTGTTATGAAACGTCGGTAAGAAACTCTCATTCTGCGGTGCGTAGTGTCCAAAAAGAGCGGAGATGTGCAGGCAGTGGCTGTTACCCGTATATTCTGCATTGGATAAACTGTTTGTCTGCGCTGTAAGTAACAAAGAGAGGGAATGGAAGTGAACTTACACCTGAAATATGGTTTGGCGCCACATCTTCCTCCGCTTTTGAAATAACATGAAGTAAGGGAGAACGTTTTTCTGTTATGCAGCTTGCGATAACTGCATTTTGACAGCGATGCTTCTTTCTTCGGCTACATCCCTTCTCTGCTGAACATGTCACAGATGTGTTCATTCTGGCTATAATGAATGAAACTGGGTTGATAGCCTAGGTTATTTAACGTTGAGTCGTAGGATAGTGTGTGACTCATGAATGGAAGCAATACGCTGAAGGAATCGATCGTTTCGTAGTCCTTCCCTCTTCTACCTACTCACAGTAGGTGTCGAAGTTGTTTATTTTCACTTGATCACACACAGACACACAAACCACAGTCAGTAGGACTCCTCTGGACGAGGGATCAGCCCGTCGCAGAGACCTCTACCTGGCAACACACAACACTCATAACAGAGAAACATCCATGCCGCGGGTGGGATTCGAACCCACGATCCCTGCAAGCGCTCGGCCGCAGACCTACGCCTTAGACCGCGCGGCCACTGAGATTGGCGGAATCGATTGTGACCGGTCTAAATAGAGGAACAACCGTTCCGGAGCAAGAGCTCGCGGTACCAATGAACAGGAGACTGGTTGGACCCCAGAGCCGACCTGGACGCCTGTACCCGATATGGAACAACGATTCCTGTGTCAGCCCGTAGCCTGATAGCTGAACCGGGCCTGATGTCCCGGCTTATGAGTGTTTGGATTTATTGATGTTTCCTGTCACACCATTTTCTGATTTTTCCGCAGATGTCGTACAGTAGGGCTAAATGCGAAAGAATCAATGGTATATGGTACACAATATTTAATACAGAGGGCAGTATTCTGTATATCCATGGGCCGGGATGGCTCAGTCGGTATAGCGACTCATTACGGGCAGGAAGGTCTGGCGTTCGAATCCCAGCGAAATCGGGATTTTCCGCAGTCGTCCAGACCGGCCCAGGGTGCCACACAGCCCCCAGTACAATGGGTATGGGGTCTCCTTCCTGGCGGTAAAGCCGCCGGGGCGTGGCGTTGAATACCCACCCCATCTTGCGCCGAAGTTAAAGAAAGAGTAGAGCTATACCTCGACTCCCAGTGTGTGCCTTCATGGCCTCTTCTAGGTCCGTGCGATACGTGGCGGTAAGTGGCCTGATGGGTAGCAGTGGTAACTGTGTGGGTAGGCTCGCTTTGTCTCGTGAACAACTGGTTGGAGATTACAATTTTTTTCCTTAGTGTGTCGACAACTGAGTGTTTGGTATGTAGTTGGAAACCCGTAGACTTTTCGACAGGAAAATTTGACAGTCTAAATATCTGGCACAGATAATTTATCCATTGGTATACTTTTGTACATTACAGTGCTTGAGGTTTGGCGTGAAGGCAGAAATTCACTAAATTTTTACACCACGAACTCAAATGCTTCATGTAAAACAGCCTGTTGCAGTAAGCGGTGTTGTTTCCTAGACGTAACTTTCGTGGGCAGAGATGTAACCCGGAGCACCGACCAAAGCGTACATATTTAAAATTGATTATTCTCGATCGTATTTTTAGATTGTGAACACGTACCTCACAGAGAGCACATTGAATCGTAAGTACAAATAACGCTGGGCTATAAATATATGCAGGCCCTCGTGTTAAAGTGTGGGTTATTTTGGTTTGAGCGTTACCAAAATCGGAATATGGCGACAGACAGTGAAACTTTCAAATATGAAATTTCACGAAAATCCGTGCTAGGGGAGTCTTCATATTTTGTGCGGATGGACATGCAGGCAGACGGAAGGAAGGGAGACAGGGCGGGAGGGAGGGAATGAAGGAAGGAAGGAGGGTAGGAGGGAGGGAAGGAAGGGAGATAGCAGGAGGGAGGGAATGAAGGAAGGAAGGAGGGAAGGAGGGAGGGAATGAAGGAAGGAGGGAAAGAGGGAAGGAGGGAAGGAATGAAGGAAGGAAAGAGGGAATGAGGGAGGGACGGAAGGAAGGAGGGAGGGAAGGAAGGAGGGAGGGAAGGAAGGAAGGAGGGAGGGAAGGAAGGGAGACAGGGCGGGAGGGTGGGAAGGAAGGACGGAAGGTAGGAGGGAGGGAAGGAAGGGAGACGGCAGGAGGGAGGGAATGAAGGAAGGAAGAAGGGAAGGAGGGAGGGAAGGAAGGGCGGAAGGAAGGAGGGAGGGAAGGAAGGGAGACAGGGCGGGAGGGAGGGAAGGAAGGATGGAAGGAAGGAAGGAAGGAAGGAAGGACGGACGGGCGGAGCCGCCAGGGCCGTGAAGCTGACCATTCACCTCCATCTAATGCCGACAATATTAAGCGGAGCTGTACCTCCACTGCTCCATATACCTTCTTGCCCTTCAATGGGACAATTTTGCCTTTACTTTACCCACCCTGTCATAGTGCAAGTGATCATACATCAAGTGTAGACATTTTCATAAATCCCGTTGCGCTGACTCTCGAGGCACTTTGGTTTCCAAAATGGTTCATTTATCACAGAGATTTCCGCGCGTTATTCACCCGGCCGAGTCGTCTTGTTGCCGGTGTAATGCGATCCCAGTTAACGCTTCAGTGAATCCCCTTATATAAAGGAGCAGAAGCAGTCTGAAGAAACGGGAAATAAGACATAGCTGTTTCGGCTGATACTGAGAGAAGGTCTTTCGGATATCGGGACAGCAGGGGAATCAGTTTGGAGATGAGAAAAGATAAAGTTGTGGGGGTGAGTATAAGATTTGCGACTTGGTGGTTTCGAAGGCTAATTCCATGCGACTTTATGTAGTCCGGGATACTAAAAACAAGCAACAAATAGGATTAGATATTTTCTATACAATTCTTTCTGCTTATCTGGTTTGCTTTCACAGTCTGTAATTAATGCTCTAGGACCGCGTTTCCCAACCATTTTTGCTCGCGGACCCATTTTGGCTTCGGAAAATAGCCACGGATCCTCACGTCCTTGCTCACGTAAATGTTTAGTGTCCGGATGACAGGTGTCCAAAATTAAATATTTATATTTCAGAACTGATTTTAGATAGCTGCCAATACGTGCCAGCAGCATACGTAACAAAGCATTGCATGATTTGACCTTAATTAAAATGACTGTCGCCTGCTTTGTGGGTACAGGGGCTTTCTTAAGCCTTTAAAGACGAAGCGTATCTCTTTTATATAAGGACTCAGTGCGTACCGCGCTGTAAACACTCTCCACTTCGGTTATAAAAACCAGTCTCTTAATGTTTTATAAGGCAAAAGTTGCTGTTTGTTCTGAGATCCGTACAAAACACATAAACACAATGTGGGCACCACGTAGAATTTTTTAATGTTAAACCTGGTGGTATGTAAAGTTACCGCTAGGCTTTCTTAACCCTTTAAAGACGAAGCGTATCTCTTTTATATAAGGACTCAGTGCGTACCGCGCTGTAAACACTCTCCACTTCGGTTATAAAAACCAGTCTCTTAATGTTTTATAAGGCAAAAGTTGCTGTTTGTTCTGAGATCCGTACAAAACACATAAACGCAATGTGGGCACCATGTAGAATTTTTTAATGTTAAACCTGGTGGTACGTAAAGTTACCGCTAGGCTTTAAAAGGTTAAAGACGAAGCGTATCTGTTTTATATAAGGACTCAGTGCGTACCGCGCTGTAAACACTCTCCACTTCGGTTATAAAAACCAGTCTCTTAATGTTTTATAAGGCAAAAGTTGCTGTTTGTTCTGAGATCCGTACAAAACACATAAACGCAATGTGGGCACCACGTAGAATTTTTTAATGTTAAACCTAGTGGTATGTAAAGTTACCGCTAGGCTTTCTTAACCTTTTAAAGACGAAGCGTATCTCTTTTATATAAGGACTCAGTGCGTACCGCGCTGTAAACACTCTCCACTTCGGTTATAAAAACCAGTCTCTTAATGTTTTATAAGGCAAAAGTTGCTGTTTGTTCTGAGATCCGTACAAAACACATAAACGCAATGTGGGCACCATGTAGAATTTTTTAATGTTAAACCTGGTGGTACGTAAAGTTACCGCTAGGCTTTAAAAGGTTAAAGACGAAACGTGTCTGTTTTGTATAAGGACTCAGTGCGTACCGCGCTGTAAACACTCTCCACTTCGGTTATAAAAACCAATCTCTTAATATTTTATAAGGCAAAAGTTGCTGTTTGTTCTGAGATCCGTACAAAACACATAAACGCAATGTGAGAACCACATAGAATATTTGAATGTGGAACCTGGTGATACGTAAAGTTATCGCTAGGCTTTAAAATGTTAATTAGATATTCTAACAGCCATACGAAATAAACATATCGCCAACTAAAGACTTGCCGCAATTATTTTTAACAAAACATTATTCCTCTAATTAAAAAATGAGTAAAGTTCAAATTAGCCATTACAGAAATGTATCCCAAGCGATCTGCGGAGCACACGTTGGGAACCACTGCTGTAGGGTTGGGTTATTTGTTTTTGTATTGACGAATGATTTCTGACGTACATAGACAGCAATAGCCTGTAAGTGATGAATTTGGAATTATCTGGAATTGGTCGTGGCCTGTCCCTGTGTCTTTCTGAAGTGACAAAAGGAAACAACAAAAGCCTCATTGGGGGGGAGGGGGGGATAGTAGATCCCTGCTTGAAGGTTAAACCCGTGACTTTACGAAAACTTGGCAGGGTTACAGAAACATTACCCGGTGCATTTGCATGTAAAGGACGAGAACTGTTTCTAATGAACATGGCAGAATATCAGTCATTATCGTTACCGTCACGCCACGATGTCCCTAACGTCACAGAACAACACAGAAAATTCACAAAGCTGGATTCATAACCACGATCCAATTATGTGACCTGCTGAGGGCCACTGCAGTACTCACCCACCTGAACTGTAATGTTATGCACTTCGAATTATTAATGTGACTTTTATATTAGCCTGAAACCATTTATGACTAATATAGTTGCATTATATTATATTTAATATATTATAGGCCTGTATTACATTTATATTTTATGTGACTAATATATTAATAATAATTTTGTGATTAAATTATTTTTATATGTTTTAAATTGATGACGCTGTGTTCACAGTATGTTAACAATGAGACTGATCGTTCTTCGAAGGATACATATCTATATAAAAATTGAGTAATGCAAAGGTATGTGACGCTTGGAGTTCCATGGGAGGCCGCCAGATGGCAGGACAACTATGAGAACGTTCGAGTTCCACAGATCGCCGCTAGATGTCAGGAGACGTAAATACAGAGAACTGTGTTTTCTGCGCGGTACGGTCTGAGCTTGGCACCAACATACTAGCTGGAAATAATTTCAGAAGTCCTCACAAGAATACGCCAGATTTCCCAATGAACTTCTAACAACATGCTCACTGCGACCAATAAATCGTCTCAGCCACGGAAGTAGAACTGGAAAACACCTGACTGTTTTAAGAGATACCTGGTTTGATTCTCGGTTGGAAAAAGTGTAGTTACTGACTGTGGAATTTGCAGTTGACCTTGACAGTGGTTTGCGCTGGGGAAAGTCGACCGTCCATTGTTTGTGACCAAGTAATCCACCACCGAAACTGTGCGGGCCAACAGTATTTTCTTCAGTAAGAGAGAGTACGGCTTCACTTGTAGCTTTCTTTCCTCTTCATCACTTAAGCCCTTCAAATGAACCTCTCGCAATCATAAATTTTATCTGACGCTGTTAACAGTTCACAGTTGAAGTGCCAGACACGCATCAGGGCAGAGTAGGTAAGGAAACGGAAGTGGCCCTCTCGAAATCTCGCTTAACTGATTTTCAGTGAGAATGAGTGGAGGTGTGATTATATACGCTCGCACCACTTTATGATGTGATGTTTAATGAAGCACAAGAGAATTTTTACCTTAATTTATTATACAGGTACTAATGACGTCATTAGGTTATAATGTAAGTTTATAATGTAATAGATTATAATGTAAGAAAGACTGATTGTGCCAGAAGAATAACAGCAGCAGAGATGAAATATATGAGAAGAACAGCAGGATGCATTTGGACAGAATACAAAACAAATACACAAATTGCAAAGGAATTAAACATAACACCAATTCTGGACAGATTACTGGAATACACGAGGAACTGGATACAACATGTAAATAGAATGCCTCGTAACAGATTACCCAGGGTAATGAAACACTGTTCCCCAACTAGCAGAAAGAATCGTGGAAGACCTTTGAAGAGACTTCTGGATACGTCAGAACGGAACGGGTCAACAGGTGGCCCAAATCCGTGACAGATATATGATGATGGTGATGATGATGATGATGATGATGATGATGATGACGACGACGACGACGACGACTGGTTGTTTCTATTGAACACATTAGATTATTTGGAAAGAAAACAGCATTAGGCTGTTTCCTGGAATTAATATTCCTCCACTGCAACCGTACGTCACGGGATTTCAGGGAACTGAGGGTGACTGAAAATAGCGGGATGATTTGATGTGTAATTAGCTAATAAACTAAATCCATAGGGCAGAGTCCCGCATGAGAAGCTATAGTTCCTCAGTCAAGAAATTCTCCACATCTTATGGAATCAGAAGTTTAATTATCATCTTACATTGTTGAATCCAGTTGATTGAGGCACTGCGCTACAAGCCGGAAGGTCGCGGGTTCGATTCCCGATGGTGTCATTGGGATTTTTCATTGACATAATCCTCTCGGTCGCACTATAGCCCTGGGGCCGACTCAACCTCTAACAGAAATGAGCACCAGGAATATTTCCTGGGGGTAAAGACGGCCGGTTCTTAGGGCTGACAACCTTACCACCTTCATGTGCCGATTGTCCTGAAATATGGAAGCGTCAACATCCTGGAAGCCTCAGGGCCTGTCCAGGCCTGTACAAGGATACCTTTACCTTTATGTTATTGAATCATTACCGTGTACATAATAGTGTATATGTATGTAATGTGTATATGTATATATATCGTGCAGACAGAAGTCAATACAGTACACCGTTGCGGATAAACACCACAGGAGCATGTTCAGGGATATCGTGCAATAATAGAGGAGATTACTGAAGTGTGTATTTAACAGTACTCCTAGTGTTCATCTATTACAAACAAAATGTTACAGTTATTCTGTCATCACATTCGGCTGCAGCAATGGGAATTTATCACTGTACAGTTTGTATAGGAGTTATATATGGAAGGGCCGGTGTAGCGACTCGCTACGGGCTACATGGCCTGGGATTCGAAGCCCGGGGTAGCCAGATGTTCCCTACCCGTCCAGACCGGCCCTGGGGTTCACCCATGCCCCTGTACAATAGGTACCGGGTCTCTTTACCGGGGGTAAAGCGGCCGGGGCGTGGCCTTAACCATCCACTTCCGCCTGGCGCCAAGGTTAAAGAAAGAATAGAGTTGTGCCTTTACTCCTTCTATGGACCTTCATGGCCTGTTATAGGGCAGACTTTACTTTCGTTATGTGTAGAAGTGAGTGCGTGTAGTATGGATGTATAGTGACCGATCTTGCATGTCTTCAAGATTTCTTGACGTTCGTGTAGTGTTTAAATTAGCACCCAGATAGATCTGATATAACATGTTTAGTATTATGCATATACCGTGCAGTTGTTTTACATATATAAGTTTTTTACTACCAACTGCTGCACGGTAATTCTATATGTTTCTACATGTTTCGGCTTACATTCTTAGCCGTCATCAGGGATTCATCATCTAAAGACGTACGCAGCGTGCAGCGTGTTCCTGAACGCTAAAATGCAGGGCTGTGAAGTCGGAGTCGGGAGTCAGAAGGAATTTTAGATGGAGTTGGAGTCGGTAAAAATGTACCGACTCCGACTCCGACCTCAATCTAAAATCCTAGCTAGATACTCCCAACTCCAGAGCCCTGATAGCTACAGTAACCACTAGACTTATACTTAAATATAGGTTATAAGTCTAAACAGTAGCCTGATGATTCACGTGGTGGCGATGAAACGTCTTATAGGTTTACCGTTATTAATGCATATTGAGCTCTTTTGAAGAAGTCGGAGTTTTAAAAATCGAGGAGTCGGAGTCGGAGGTTTTGTGTACCGACTGCACAGCCCTGGTAAAATGTACATATATTACAGCCGGAGTCACTGATTCTGTGGTTTAACCCTTTAAAGATGAAGCGTATCTGTTTTATATAAGGACTCAGTGCGTACCGCGCTGTAAACACTCTCCATTTCAGTTATAAAAACCAACCTCTTAATGTTTTATAAGGCAAAAGTTGCTGTTTGTTCTGAGATCCATCCAAAACACATAAACGCAATGTGGGCACGACGTAGAATTTTTTAATGTTAAACCTGGCGGTACGTAAAGTTACCGCTAGGCTTTAAAAGGTTAAATCAGTGACTGCGGCTGTAATACAAGTATATGCACATTTCGCTTCTTCTGTCTACGATTGACTCCATGATGATGGTTGAGACGGTGAGCCGAAACGTGTAGCAGCGTGTATAACGGTGGTGCAGTAGTTGGTAATAAAAAACTGACGTAACATATGTGGCTTCCCGTGTAGCCGATCACACACATATCACCTCACCATCTGCGCAATTACAGGGATAAACTGATATAATCTAGTCTTACAGGTTATGTTGATCAACACACACACACACACACACAAGCACACACACACACACAACCATAAATTCCAGGACTGCCAGTTGTCCCCGCAGCATATACCTACGTGCATAGCTATGCAAGGCTTACAGTGTCGATACGGAAAGCTCGTCACTACACATAAGAGAACGCAGTATAACACCATACATGCAAGCGTGCTGTAAAATTGTAAGTAACAGTTTTTCCACGCGTATTTATATTAACATTTCATTACTTACAAGTTACTAAAAAACATATAATGAGCTACTACAATATTGGTAGACTATGCTTGTACATTTTTAGGCACAGATTTTATAACAAAAGCCCATGCATTCAACTGGGAAGGAAAAACCACAGATTCGTAGAGAAGGCACACCTGGGAATTTAATGTGTAAAGATAGAGAAAACAAATTCATCACTGTGGGACACTGACGCTACCGCGACACATTTAATAATCATTTACATCTTACGGTCGACGCTTCATTCTTCGTCATTTTATCTAGCTTATATTTACATTTTTATCCATACACCATTTTTATATTTTTATACAATATTTTTAAATTGTATAAAATTTTACCTGTGTTTGTAAAGCAGAAAGCCCTTCCCTCCAACTGTGTACAGTTTGCTTGTTCTTGTGTATGTGGAGCCTTTCCCTCCAACTGCGAACAGATTGCTTGTTCTTGTGTATGTGGAGCCTTTCCCTCCAACTGTGTACAGTTTGCTTGTTCTTGTGTATATGGAGCCTAATGACGGCTTCTTGAAGCCGAAACCGCGGTAGCTCAGTAATAGAAAAATAAAAGTAAAGCTGGCTGTGACTGATTCGCTCTTTGAGGAGTGAATTTGTATCCTGTTTGGATGTTCTTCTTAATACGATTTAAATTTCGTTGAGTCTTAATAATTTTGGTTCTCTAATGGGTACCGGGGCTGTTCCTGGGGGTAAAGCGGCCAGGGGTTGTGGCGTTGGTGTCCGCCCACCTCTAGCGCCGGGGTTAGGACGAGAGTAGTGCTATACCTCTACGCCCCCTCTGCATCTTCATGGCATGTTACACCTAGAACTTCTCCTTTTTAGTAATCAAGGACGATCACTTGTGTGTGTGTGTATGTGTGTGTGTGTGTGTGTGTGTGTGTATTTTGTGGTCCAACAGTCCAACTGGGGCCAAGACCACCTTAGTGTTCAGGTCCGTAGATCACAAACAATTAGACACACGCGCGCGCACGCACGCACGCACGCGCACACACACACACACACACACACACACACACACACACACACACACACATACACGGTAGGACTGCTCTGAACGAGTGATCGGCGCGTCACAGAGGCCGCTGTCTACACAAAACAGAACAAAGAAAAGGGACGGACGTCCGTGCCTTCACCGGTATTCGAAACCCGCGATCCCAGCAATCAAGCGGGTACAGACCTACGCCTTACGCGGCACGGCCACCGGTATCGGCTGCTTGTGAACGTACTGTTTTATTAATGCTGCAGGGATAACTTCCAGTGGATGAAGAAATATGTGACAGTAACGTAAGTCTTCAGCCATTGGAAGTTACAGCTGAATAATTGTGCTGTGGTGCGTGTAAAGGTGAGTTGCCGTGTGGGTGCAGTTGAATGTAAACTGCAGTAAACTGCGCTGCTCTTCACGGTGCTGCCGCTGATGACGATATAGTCTGAGAATGTTAAGGAGAGGAAAATAAATTGGTTTTTATTGGTCTTTATGCATACGTATTTCGATACAATATTGGTTTTAGAGTGCACAGTTTCAATATTGTCTTCGAAAGCACCCGCCACTTGCCCAGTAACGTGCCAGATGAATTCAGTTCACGCCATTCTATTCCTTTCCTTTAATATCCATTTTAATATTATTCATCTCCAGTACGTCGAATTCTTCCAAATGTTCTCTTTCCTTCAGCGTTCCCCACCATAAACTGTGTGCGTTGCTGTTCTCCTCCATGCGTGCCACATGTCCCGTCAACTTGTCCTCCTTGCGACTGTCTGGCATGCAGTTAAACCACAAAAACTCCTCATTAAGCGATCTCATCAAGTCTGCTGTTACTCCCTCCACCTCAGGCGCAAATACCTACCTCGGCAGCATAGGCTTTTACCCCCCTTGCCCCCCCCCTCCCCAATATATTTGAACCTAGGAATAGTTTATTTGGTTACTGAATTGAATAAAGGCAAATAAAAAATAGACAAAGAAAATGAAAGCTTGCTTTTTATGGGACCAATTTTCCCCTGTTTCAAATTTGACTGCTTTGTAAAATAAAGTTCCTCATACGCATGGTCGTGGCGGGGGGGGGGGG
>BLKM01000351.1:210265-233299 GCA_013340265.1 Coptotermes formosanus | reverse complement strand
TCTGCTGGTCCTTCCCCCCCCCCCCCCCCCCCCCAGTGTTATTAGCCACGTTACGCTTATGCTGGGCAGCTTGTAGCGCCCTCAGCTTAATATCTTTTCTTATTGTTGAAGTCCCATATTTCATAATCACATACAACCATTATGTATGTTTTAATTTTCGTGTTTTGAGACAAACAAAGGCAAAATTTCTGACCCACGTAGTAGAAATCGTCTATTAATTTCACTATGCTAATATTATTTGTGCAGTTCGTTACGTGATGTAACTTGCCTTAGTTCTTTCTTTTCTACGTTTTTTTTTCTTTTTTGTTGTTTTGTATACATCATCCTATGTCCCTGTCCGGACAGTATAATTGGCCCCTTGACTGTTGTGCCAGCACATCGGTAACAAAGGGCTGAACTATCATCATCATCGTCGTCGTCATCGTCATTTAATTATTCAATTTGCTTCGTTATGCATGAGAGAAAGTGGCAGTGAGATGCAGGGAGCGGGGAAATAAAAGAAGCTTCCAGCGACTGCAGAAATCGACGTTGTTACTGGCCGCTGGGTTCGGTATACTTCTGTGCAGGTTGTCTTGCAAGCAATAAACTTGTTTGCCGCGCAGCTGAAGTGTCCCTAACCTCGGTGCTGTTTAGGAAACGTAAGCTGAACTTCCACATATTTCGTCTGGGTTTCTGGTTTTGGCAACAGGGCATTGTGAATGGACACTGCCACAGAGCCAGTCCTCCAGAAGGCGCTGCCACGTCTTCGTGGAAAGAGGTGGAGGTCTTCCGCATTGCCTGTAGTACACAGTATTGCGTAATATTAGCAGGACCATGGCTAACGGCAGAATGACTGTGTAGCATACGTGGTAATTTGAACCGTGCGTAAACGGAGCAGTGGGGAGTGTTATTTTTAGGGGGTTCACAAAATTGCGAAAATCGACTATTAGCTTCTCCATGTCTGTCCGTCCGTCCTCATGAAACAGTTCGGCCTTCACTGGACGGAACTTCATGAAATTTGTTACGTGAATATTTTTCGGAAGTCTGTCGACATAAAGTTTCATTAAAATCTGACAAGAATAACGGGTACCTTACATGAAGACCTATGTACATTTATGATAATATCTCGCTGAATTCTTGAAATGAGAAATGTTTCGGACAAAAGTTGTAGAGAAAATCAAAACACGCATTTTGTGCTAAATACATTTTTGTAAAAAATCTTGCCCTTTGTGGGATATGTGGGAAAAGCTGTTCAGTCAGACAGGCAATAAAATGCGGCGCAGAAAAGATAAGATTTGCATGCCGGGATAACTAAGGCAAGAATACAGGCACACACGCATAGTAGGTAATACTTATTGCTTCATACTTGATTAATTCCCTCTGATCTCCCAAAACGTCTTACCGCAACACTTAATAAAAACTGAGAAACTGTGCAACGACTTATCTGTTATTACGATCTGTTCAGGCAAATTTGCGTCGGTATTGGTACTTGAAGATGGGACTGATAGCTTTTCCCGAAAGGCCGGTATTGACCCTTGAATATGGAACCAATATGTTGTCCCGAAACGTCGGTAAGAACGACCATTCCACACTGCGTAAAGTCCAAAAAGAGCGCAGAAATCATGTACTCGGTGGCGAAAGCCTGAGATCATGGAGATTGCTCGTAGACCCGATCGGCTTCATTGCTACCGTCCACAGAACCTTGCTGCATGGTCTCCGTGTAGCTAACCGCCTGTTGTTTTCTTAAGAATACTCCACTCAATGGATTTAGATAGCGCAGTACACTAGTACAGTGGATTTAGATAGCGCAGTACACTAGTACAGTGGATTTAGATAGCGCAGTACACTAGTACAGTGGATTCTCAAGGGTCTTGGTTTCGAGCTTTCTAGGTCACCAATTTTAATAAAATAATTTAGACGTTTTGTGACTGATTCCGACGAATCGGGATGAGATCACGTGGCTGACGAGTTGTGCTCCCCCAGTCTGTTGTTGTTGCGAAATTCACTGTCAAATCACTCACGATCTCTTATTAGGCCTAAGTTAGTGTGGTCTGTTCTGTATTCCGTGACACCGGTGCGCAAGTGGACTTTAACCTCTTAAATCCTAGCAGTTACTTCATGTGCCACTGGTTTAACATTTAAAACTTCTACTTGCTTCCCACACAGCCTACTTATGTATTTTGTATGGATCTCAGAACAAACAGGGACTTTTGCCTTACACAACATTAACTGTTTGGTTTTTGTAACCGAGATGAGAAGTGTTTACCGCGCGGTACGAACTGAGTCCTTATATAGAACAGATGCATTTCGTCTTTAAAGGGCTAGTGTTATTTTGCTGCACTTATTGGATTGTGTCCATAAGACGTTCCCCAATTTAATGTGTTTCATGCTACCGAAGTGTGTTTGTATTTTATTAAAAACAAACTTTTGTGCTTTTAATGTACTTTGCTTTTATGTTACATGTTGTTTATTTGTGTCTAACATTCTTATTTGTAGCAACTATTAAATATTAGAATTATGAAAAATTAAGTAAACTCTTACACTGTATTAAGTGATCAGTTTAGCATAGACAATTACTTGGGCTCTGTGATGCGTAATTGGCATTTCTAACCTAAGCTGTGACTTCCACGTCTTGCCACAAACTTTGTCCTTTATGTGACGTCACTGAGATCAGAGATGAAGAGCCCGCAGTGTAATATTATCCAGCTGTGTTTCGTCCATGAAAGGTCTTGAAATGGATTTGGAGGTTACAGCCCCGATTCTCACCTTTATAAGCTATTTGCTGGTGTAAAGTTACATCCAATCCATTAGCGGTCACTATATGTTTCGTCTGTTACTCTATTACCTGTTCTCGTCCCATTGGAAATGAAAGGATACGTTTGAAACGTGATGAACTTTGTACTTCAGGTGTTCAGGAGTTGGTAAAGTTCCTGTTTGTGAGGTACGTCTCCTTTAAGCTTAATAAACTTACGTGCTCAGATGAATTTTAAAAGTCACTTTACAAAATGTCATCGGCAAGTTAAACGCAGTAGCTACATCATTTATCAGTTAAGGCAAAAGAAATTTGATTCCTGTGCTGTAAATAGAAATACGTACCTAATAAAATCTTCATGTGAAGTGGATCTATTTAATCTTTCGCCTGTCCTCGGTTTTGTTAGACTACAAAAAAACATGAAAATGATGCAGGTTAGTAGAGAAGTTCTTGGAAGAACGTACGATGGAATCTTACTCTTAACTTTATCCCGCTAATGTGGAATATATGGTGAGCTGCTAATAATGCCAGCATCACTAATGTGTAATATTTGGTGACCTACATTTGGCAATGCTGGAAGGAGCCTCTTTCTCTCTCTCTCTCTCTCTGTCTCTCTACACGATGTCTCAACACTGAATCAATCGTGAAAGACGTACTGTGTCATATCTGTGTGCACACATCTACCCGGCTACCAACTAGGCCCTCAAGGGCCTAGTTGGTAGCCGGGTAGATGCAGAGAGACATTGTGCAGAGAGAAAGAGAGAGACTGCAGGGGGAGAAGAGAAGTCCAGTGATGGAGGCTAGCTCTGTCTAAGGGGCCCAACAGAATAGGTGTTCTTCTCTTCTCCCCCTCCATTCGCCTGAGGACGGAAGCAGAGCCACCTTCCGAAACGTTGTGATTTTAATTTTTTAATATTTTTAATATTGTACTCTTCGGACGATGGATAAAGTCCATAAACCCATCACCACACAATATTATACAGCATCGTCAAAACCTTTTAGAATCTATCTAACAAAGACGCTGATTCACATTTCTGATGCCCTGTATCTGTTCGGGAACTTCAGGAAGGAAGGAAGGAAGGAAGGAAGGAAGGAAGGAAGGAAGGAAAGAAGGAAGGAAGGAAGGAAGGAAAGAAGGAAGGAAAGAAGGAAGGAAGGAGAGAAGGAAGGAAAGAAGGAAGGAAGGATGGAAGGAAAGAAAGAAAGAAGGAAGGAAGGAAGGAAAATAAAAATAATTTCACATGATATTCAATCAACACAAGATAAATAGGTTTTCGAAAAAATGCATGAATTTAAGTACTTGAGCGATTTTTTGCTTGAAAGAAACATTTTAGGTTAGTTGGCTGTAAGGGGAATTTTGAAGCACCCAGTGCTTCACTTGATGATACTTCTTATGTAAGGGTATATGGACTGACATTTTCAGTAGGTTTCACATTTGTCTTTAATTAACCACTTGAAGAGTGGCGTTTATCTGAATGATACGTAGAATTTGTTTCAAAGCCCGTGTGCATCGAAAAGACCAACCGGAAAGAAGTCGTGTCTAGTGTGCGATATGTGCAAAACATGCTAACACTCTCTGTTCTACAAAGCAGTATTTTTAAATTTTAGAACAGGGTATACTTGCCACGGTTAAATGACGATGTAGCATTTATTGCTTCTTAAATTAATTTTTCGAATATGCTTTGGCTGATGTAACAAAGTCAGTAATTTTTATATAATATTTCGGATAAAACATATTTTCTACGGTTTTGCGTATGATTTGCCGCCCACCATGGAAACGTGCCTGGGATATATAAATATCATGCACACGATATAGAAATGAGAGAAATTGAAATTTTCTTTTTATCAAACTAGCAAAAACGCACATCCTTATATTCAGTTTCTATACATGCTTGGATATTATGGAAGGACGGTTTCATTACACGTTTGCGTCCAATATAACGATGTATTAATATTATTTGTACCATATATTTTCTCAACATCTTTTGGCAGAAATTGCTGTCATCACGTGAAAAATGTCCTGTTAAGCATTATTGTAAGAGCAGCTTGTACTTCTCTTTATAAAGCCGAAGTAGCACCCATAGTGTACAGCAGCAAAAAGCGTTAAAACAAAATTAGATAAAATATTCTAGAGATGTTACTTTTTTCAGTTTTTGGGTCTTTTTCGTTTTTGTTATTAATTTCACATAGGACATTAACCTTTTAAAGCCTAGCGGTAACTTTACGTACCGCCAGGTTTAACATTAAAAAATTCTACGTGGTGCCCCACATTGCGTTTATGTGTTTTGTACGGATCTCAGAACAAACAGCAACTTTTGCCTTATAAAACATTAAGAGATTGGTTTTTATAACCGAAGTGGAGAGTGTTTACAGCGCGGTACGCACTGAGTCCTTATATAAAACAGACACACACTCCTTCTTTAAAGGATTGTTGTCTTTTACGTGTAGTGATGATGCGTTAACCGAAATGCTGCAGTGATTGTTGTTCTTGTGATGACGAGTGTAATAATGGAACTTAAAGTACCTTAGTTATTGAATCTACCTTTAAAATGTAATAAAAAGAAGCAGTGAAATTATCATTACAATGTAACGGAAATAAGCAGTAAAATTGGTATTAAAATGTAGTAAAATAAGCAGTGAAATTATAGTTAAAAACAAAAGAACTCTTCAAACTACAGATCGATTAGTAAATTCAAGAATTGCAGCCACATTTGATGATAATTTCTTCACTTCTTCACCGAGATGACTACTGAAATTAAATACACTCAGCACAGCCCATGTTTTGGGCCGCAATGAAGAGAAGGTGTGTACCGACAGCTGTCTGTGGTCACTCACACTTTCAGTACTGTCAATAACAACACCCTGATCCGCAGACAAGCGCTGAATAATTCAGGCCATGTTGATACCATTTACTTAGCTTCCAGTATAAATCTAAGCGGTCGTCTATCATGTGGGGAATGACTACGGGCTGGACGGTCCGGGGTTCGAAAGCCGGTGGGGGCGAGATTTTTCGTGGCCGTCCGGAGGGGTCCCGGGCCGACCCGGCTTCCTGTACAGGGGGTGCCGGATCTCTTTGCCGGCTGTAAAGCAACCGTGGCATAGCCACAGCCACCTACCCCTTCTAGCGCCGAGCTTAAAGAAAAAGTAGAGCTGTGCGTTTACTTTCCCACTGGGCCGCCATGGCCTGTTATAGGGCGAGACTTACCTTTGCCTTTTACAGTATCAATCTACCGGCATTCACATAACGGAAGTAATGGATTGACCGCAAGTCTGTTCACACGTTCGTGGCATAATATTGTTTGTGTGTGTGTGTGTGTGTGTGTATGTGTGTGTGTATGTATATATGTATGTATGTACGTACGCACGCACGCACGTATGTATTATGTATGTATGTATGTATGTGTGTGTGTATGTATGTATGTATGTATGTATGTATGTATGTATGTATGCATGTATGTACGTACGTACGTACGTACGTTCGTACGTATGTATGCATGTATGTGTACGTATGTATGTATGTATGTATGTATGTATGTATGTATGTATGTATGTATGTATGTATGCATGTATGTACGTACGTACGTACGTACGTTCGTACGTATGTATGCATGTATGTGTACGTATGTATGTATGTATGTATGTATGTATGTATGTATGTATGTATGTATGTATGTATGTATGTATGTATGTGTATATATGTACAGTATGCCTAAAGGGACCATAATGGCCTAAGCCGGTGTATAATTTCTCAGTTTTCATAAATCTGACCGCTAAACTTGTATTTTTCCCCAGAGAAGAGAGACTGTATCAGGCCTAGTCCAGTAAGTGCCATATATCATGACTGTCTGTGTATCTTTGCCTTAATTATCTGACATGCAGGGAGCGTCTGTGTCGGCTCGTGTTGTATTTAATCAGATAAATACTGTTGTTACAGTGTCCGTACCGTGTTCGTGCGTACATAGGGCGGTATGTGCTGAGAACCAGCCGTACATAGGGCGGTATGTGCTGAGAACCAGCCGTACATAGGGTGGTATGTGCTGAGAACAAGCCGTACATAGGGCGGGGACAGACAGACGGACGGACGGACTGACGGACAGACAGACGGACGGACAGACAGACAGACAGACGGACGGACGGACACGCAGACGGACGGACGGACGGACAGACAGACGGACTCGACGAGGCCAACACTCCCTTTTAGCAATAATTTTGCGAAAGCGCGTAAGTGGCTGGACTTGAAATATGGGCGATTGAACTAGCGGTATAGGAGGCTGTAGGCGTCGTCGGTGCAAGTTGTAAGTTCTCTATATCCCATATCCTGTTACATATATATATATATATGAATTTCCGCCATTTTAAAATGTTAGCGTCAGCTTTTTCAACCACATGAGCTTAGCTGTTCCCCCGCCTCATACTTCCTCTTTTTTATTTTTCTGCCTCTAAAGGAAAGCGAAAGAGATAAAGCGAGAGGGTTTTTTTGCCGACTCATTTAACTGACGTATTACGTCTGGCAATTCCTTTAACCGTTATGAATCGGTTCGCTTGCTTCCTCGTAGCCATTTTCGCTTTAGTGCGATAGAAAGATGGACGATCACCTCTTGCAATTCACAATTTCAGCTGTCAAGTCAAAAGGACATTTGAAACATTCCCTGTGTCCAGTCAAACAGTTCTGTTGTCACTGATGAATTCAGCTTTGTAACTGAAGTATCGAAACTTGAATGTGACATGCCTGTGTGTGTGTGTGTGTGTGTGTGTGTGTGTGTGTGTGTGTGTGTAGTGTGTAGTGTGTGTGTGGAGTAAAATCATTAAGTAAAGGGTAGATCACGTGGGGAACAAGGGGGAGGGGGTTAACACCACTTTTTGTGCTGTAGAAGTGCAGCAGTTCTCTTGTACCCCACTTCCGATGATGTTAGAGAGACAGACTATGCATTCGTTTCTGAAGACAGGCAACGCTGCTGGAAGTAGGCTATGCTAGAAAGTTCCGAGACTGATCTGACAACCATCTACCTGTCAAACAGCTGAAGTACTTTGCTGATCACTTGAAACACGTTGTTGAAAAGGTTTGGCCTATTCTTGTTGAATTCCACTCATTAAAAAACTTGAAGACATTTTTTATGTTATTCATTTCCGTGCACGTAATCAATATAACAAAACGGATCTAACTTATGCACAAGATAGGAATTGTGCAACAAATTTTACAGAATATTTTAACATTTTAAGAAGTTTTTAACACTTTGAAGTCAAATTCATGCACATCTTATGTAATTTTGGTATAGCCCCCTTGATAATGGCATAGTTACTTGCCGAAGCATGTCGGGGAGAAGATAAATAAAAGATAAATAAATAGACAATATAGTGCGTAAGTTGGATCTGTTCTTTTATATTGAATACATTTAGTATACCTTGAGAGAATAGTATATTAATTGCTACGGGTTCCTGGCCACACAACGTACCGCCTGCAGCCCGCCTGAAGCCCCTTCCAGACTTAACGACGCAGTAATTTGCAGGTGGCGACGGGGTAACCCTGATAAGAAAATAACAGAGAATTCAGATACCTTCCTGTCTGATAAATTGTACACCAAACTTGCATGTTTAAGGATTGCAGCGACTTGATTTATACTACTGAAATCTTGTCTCTGTTCTCCGAGTACGCCGTTGTTGCTAGTCAAAACTTACGTGCTGAACAGACTCCACAAGAATTTCTGAACCCGGAAGTTGCAGAATTGCAGCAAGAAAATTGTGTAGAAAGTAGCAAACCATAAATATTGTGACTTGCAGAAGAAAATCCATAAGGGTTGACGGGATGTCCAGGATTCAAAAGAAATTTGATTCTTTGTGTTAGCAACGTCAGCCCACATTTAAAAACAAACTGTTAAGTCGTCTGGAAAAACTGTCTAAAGAAACTCGGAAGACGGAGTATTGACCTTTAGGCCTTGCAAACGAATACTTAAAGAATTCAGGAGAAAGAAACTTAAGATAAAAGAAAGAAACGACAGAGAAAAACAACTGCCCGAAAGTTTAAGAAGCACCCCATAACAAAACACAAACTATAAATAAACCAAAAGATCTTTTAAATTTTGGTAAAATGCAGCTGTAGAAGTTTCTGTCGAGAATTTGTGCTGTTGCCTGTGGTCAGTAATCGGTTGCAGAGGACGTGATTTTCTGAACTTTGCACAGTAAGCGGACAAATGAGTCGTACGCTGTATGTTTCACAGAGTATGGCACGTTGCCTTTGACATATGTCAACTTTAGCCGATCCCAGTGGCCGCGCTGTCTAAGGCGTAGGTCTGCGGCCGAGCGCTTGCTTGGATCGTGGGTTCGAATCCCACCGGGGGCATGGATTTTTTTCTCTTGTACAGTGTTTGTGTTGTCAGGTAGAGGTCTCTGCGAGGGGACGATCCCTCGTCCAGAGGAGTCCTACCAAGTGTGGTGTGAGTCTGAGTGTAATCAAGTGACAGTAAAAACCCTCGACAACAAGCAGGTAGAAGAGGGAAGGACTACGAAATGAAACATATCTCAACTTTATTCAGTTCAAGAAACCTCAGACATATTGGCGCACGAAAATTATATTTTTCGATTGGGTTAAATTCCAATTTATATTATTGGACCCATTTCCTGCCTATTTATTGCATGACTTTTGCGGTTTGTGCAGCGTTATTGCAATTTGTGTCTAAAAGTAAGTTCTTTCTCCTTTCTTTCTTTCTTGGTCCTTCCCTCTTCTACCAACTTGTTCAGAGTAGGTGTCGAGGGTTTTTGCGATTTCATTTGATCACACTCAAGCACACACCACAATCGGTGAGACTTCCCTGTGTGAGGGATCGGCCCCTCGCAGAGACCTCTACCTGACAACACAATCATTGTACAAGAGACAAAAATCCATGCCCCCGGTGGGATTCGAACCCACAATCCCAGGAAGCGCTCGGCCGCAGACCTACGCCTTAGACCGCGCGGCCACTGGGATCGGCTAAAGTAAATTCTTAGGATTTAAAATTAGATCAAGTAATTGCAAGTGCTGTTAGTTTAAAATTTCATTCAGAGCTGCTTACGTTTCTTATCTGGTCAATGTCAGATTACATGTATTTTAACAGACAAATAAAATGCTAATGTGTGATAATAAATATTTAATTATTGCAAAATAGCATTGACCGTCTGGGCGTACTTTTAGCATCAGCCAGATGGTATTCCGAAATATTGGAAGAAAGAAAGATGAGAAGGTCCAGAAGTCGTTGTATCTTTCCTTTAACATGTCACAAGAAGGTGTAAGAGGTGGACTTAGCCTCCCCTCTCTGCCTGTCCGTCAGTTGAGCCGCTATCTGCTGTGTGTGCAAAACGGCCCACCTGCCTAGTTTTACCACCATCTCCTACTTTGTCATCTTAGGCAGTTGGCCCCCCCCCCCCTCTTGTAACTCTTACCCAGCTACCGTCGTTATTGCTGACCTCAGCGTCATCTGACTCTCCCCGCCCTCCGCCAGTCACGCAGCCCCGCACTGTGAGTGTCGGAAAGTTGGTTGCAGTTCCTTTCTAGTTTATACAGGCTAAAAATGAATATTAGTTGCTAATTCCTGTATCAACATCAGTACCGCAACAGTAGCCGTTCCCGGTGGCCGTGCGGTCTGGGGGCACGGATGTGTGTCTGTTGTGTGTTGTGCAGGTAGCGGCCTCTGCGTCGGGCTGGTCACTCGTCCAGAGGAGTCCTACCGGGTGTGTGTGTGTGTGCGTGTGTGAGTGTGCGTGCGCGTGTGTGTGTGTGCGTGTGTGTGTCTGTTGTCTGTTGTGTGTTGTGCAGGTAGAGGAGTCCTACCGGGTGTGTGTGTGCGTGCGCGTGTGTGTGTGTGCGTGTGTGTCTGTTGTGTGTTGTGCAGGTAGCGGCCTCTGCGACGGGCTGGTCCCTCGTCCAGAGGAGTCCTACTGTGTGTGTGTGTGTGTGCGCGTGTGCGCGTGTGTGTGTGATACGGAAACCTGAACAATGAGGCGGCGTAAACCCGAGGTGCGTTGTTGCGCCACACAAAAAAGTACAAAAACAATATGTCTCATATACCGGATATAAAGAGAGCGCCGTTGGTTTGACTGCCCCAAACAGCTACTTATTCCATTATTTGTGATGCAAATACCGTTTTTTATTTACACCTTTTTTATTTACGCCCACTTTTTCAGGATCACAGCTAGGACTTAAAACAAGGGCTACGTGTATGCATTTGCTCATATGCAGTCAGAATACTTACCGTGACGGACCGAGGGGTCAGGTTTCGATTCACTGCAGAGTAGGTATCTGTCCCTCCCACTGCCTCTAGGCCGCTTGTGGAAACCACTGCAAATTCTGTCCAGTGGGTACGGGGGCTCTTCACTCCTATACAAAAAAAGTGGGTTGTGAAAATAGGGCTGTGCAGTCGGTACACAAAAGCTCCGACTGCGACTCTTCGATTTTTAAAACTCGGACCCCGACTCCTTCATAAAATCTCAGTATGTATTAATAATGGTAAACTTAAAACGTTTCATCGCCACCACGTGAATCATCAGGCTACTGTTTAGACTTATAACCTATATTTAAGTATAAGTCTAATGGTTACTGTAGCTATCAGGGCTCTGGAGTTGGAGTATCTAGTTAAGATATTAGATTGAGGTCGGGGTGGGTACGTGTTTACCGACTCCGGCTCTACCTAAAACTCCTTCCGACTCCGACTGCACAGCCCTGTGTGAAACTGACCACTCTTCTCTGTTTTGTGCCGAAAGTAAGATTGAATGGCGCTGTAACTCGCTCCCCCATTCGTGTTTATTGCATGCTACTTAATTAAGTACAACTCATGGATGCCTAGTGGGGCTGACGTGACCGTATTCACAATGTCTTCTCATAAAACCGTAGAGTGCATCTTGCCGGCAGTCTGTGGTATTTTGCTCAACGTGTTCTTGTAACTAGGATTAACTTTAAGAAGTCAGATTCCCCACATCTCTTACAGTTAGTTCAGACCCAATTTGTATCTGATCAATTAAATCCTTTTCTGCTTCCATGCTTACAGGTACTTCTCTTTCATGTAAAGATCCATTTCGTTCCGCAGTCCTTCCCTCTTCTACCTACCTGTTCACAGCAGGTGTAGAGGTTGTTTATTTTCACTTGATCACACTCAGACACACACCACAGTCGGTAGGACTCCTCTGGACAAGGGATCGGCCCGTCGCAGAGACCTCTACCTGACAACACAAACACAGTACAAGTGAAAAAAAATCCGTGCCCCCAGTGGGATTCGAACCCACAATCCCAGCAAGCGCTCGGCCGCAGACCTACGCCTTAGACCGCGCGGCCACTGGGATCGGCCTCTTTTATTTAAAGATTTGGTTCCTTATGCAGTACTTTTCTGGATTGAAGTTTTAGGTGTCGGAGAAAGGTTTACTTTCGTAAATGTTGTATTTACCACATCACTCATTTTTCTTTAATTTTCCTTGCCGGAATGCTCTTAAAGTTGTTAGCATGTCTTGGGGCACAGGTTTCTGTATACACAATTTGCCCTTGTTGGATGATCAGCTGATAAGTGCAACACAAATGTAAAAGGAACGTTGCACTGAAAACTTATACTAAATTTCCCAAATTGCTTTGGTGCGATTTTGGGCAATTTGTTGATAGTGCGATTTAAAAAACGTGATTATTCACGTTCGTTTTATTCTAACCTAGGCACCAAAATTATTTGCTGATGCTTTTTGATTCATATACATACTCTTAGTAATGATAAATACGAGGGTAATTCAAAAAGTAAAGGCAATTTATGAATTAAGCGAGTACCACCAGCGATAACAGCTAACCGATTGCAGCCGGCTGTAACTCGACTCTGACAGGTTTCACCATGCACCGCCCAGCACTCCGTTGTCAGTCTGGCTGAAGACTGTGCAAACATGGACGCTGCACTTTCCGATTGCACCGGCATTGAACAACGGGCCGTGATAAGATTTCTTTGGGCAGAAGGGTCAAACCTGCTGACATCCACGGAAGAATGTTAGCACAGTATGGCAGTGGTAACTGCATGAGTCAGAGAAAAGTTTACGAATGGGCAGCAAGGTTTAAATCTGTAACAACGACCGTGACGAAGCTCGACCGGGGCACGCGTCAACGTTGCACTCTCAAGGCGACACCAATCGTGCTAACACTCCCATCCGAGAAGACCGACGGATTTCTGCGTCTGAAGCTGCTGATATGCTAGACCTCGGCTGTGGGTCTGCTTGTGTTACTGTTGTGTCCATTTCGCTTTGTTTGTGGTTAGCACAAGAATTGTCTTTACTTTTTGAATTACCTATGTATTTTAACAACTATGGAAGGTCTGCACCGATGAACCTAGTAAACTGTAATTAATATTGCTCAAAATGCATAGGGCTATCTATTTGGCCCGATGTTTTTTCTATCTCAATTTAAGAGCAGGTTCTTTTCCGTGGAAAGGAAACCGCTACTGGCACTTCGTGGGTATGCTTCCTAGTTCACGCTACATTAGCCAAATAGCATGCCATTGCGTCGTGTGATTCAAAAGTGACTGCGCTGCAATTTGGGCGCCGGTGTGGTGTAAGCAGATTTCGTCTGTTACGTACCTGTTGCCCGTATAAACTGAAGTATCGTAATGGATACGGAATGCAACGTCTGCGGTCACTTGCGTCAGCGTGAAATGACGTGCGGTGGACTGGGTACGTTCGTACTTTTGAGGCGCCCGTCCGCTAAAGTTTTTCAAAAAGCCGGCTCTGTCAAACTGGAATCAATGGGAAGTGGATACCCTCTGAAAGCAGCGACTTAAATGTGGGAAAGTTCTGAACAAGTAGTTATATTCGAAATATTTCCTAGTATTTATTGGATAATATTTTGATTTCCTTTCGCATGTAGGCAAACGTAAATTTACCTGTATTTATACAGCTGATTAAACACCGACACTTTTCTTTACCACCTGCAACCCTTTTAATGACAGGAAGTGAAATTATAATAATATTTCATAAAAATGTTTTCATTAATATTTCTGTTTGTCTGTTTCAGGTAAGTGTCTGTTGGTTTGAATAACGGGCGCTGTAGGTGTGCCGTCTGTCGGAGGGGCTCATGCAAGTTAAACCAGGTGAAGTTATGCTAAACCATGTGCTGATAATTCTAATATTTCCGGTTTAAATTTCGCATAATATGCTCAAAGTAAATGGGACCATGTTTATAATTTTGTGATTTATAGGGTAATTTTTGAATTAACATTAACTAATATTGTATTTTGGTATATCAGTTGCTGTTTTGTGGAATACGTCTTCTCTACATGCTATGACTGCAAACTTTTCGTTATATTACTCTCTGGTAATTTTATGTGATGAAGTCAGATTTAATGTTTAATGAATTCTGTCGTTTTCTGTCATTTGTGGAACACATCTTGTAAACTGGTTCATGAAATATTGCATCAATATATGAAGAATGAATTTCACTTTTCCGCCAATCCTTCTGTCTAAATTTCAAACTAACTCTAAGGATATTTTAACCGTCTAGAGACGGGTAGCCGAATGTGCCATAAAACTCGCATTTTGACACCTGAACTTGTATAGTAGCTACCTCACAACTAATGGAAATTGGAAATTTCGAGAAGCTAGGTCAGCTGTTCTGCATTTTTGGTAGTTACTACTTCTTGTTTTGGTACTGTGTACAGCGCCAAGTGTTTTGTAAGTAGTAAGTGTCCCACCATTTTTGCAGATGCGATGAATCTGTGCAGGTCTGTGTTGCCTTCGTTCAAAATTGTTATCTCAGAAGCTATTCGGTAAGCTGCGACAATATTTCGGGTCTGTGCTAAACGTTTTGAGGCGAAAAGTCATTTTCGTCGCTGCTGACCGAACGTAGGCACCGTCGTTCATACACTTTAATTTGAGAAACTCATGTTATAAAATATCAGTGCATCAGATGACATTTATACATAATTAAGAATTACAATTGGTATTAAAATATTTTGGATGCTCTTCTTAAAAGTACACAGAAGGAACTGTGCCAGCCTGCAGCTTCATATCTGTTTTATCGACTTCTCAGGAAGAAGTTATATATATATATATATATATATATATATATATATACGAGTATATGTAATAACTGGTGTAAAAGGAAGCCAAGTGTGGGGAATCGTGAAAAGGTTTATGAAATAAAGTTTTCTGTTCGTGAGTCACTGCTGTTAACCAGATGCGACAGTTTTACTGACTCCTCATTTACCTCTGACTCAGCTGCTACTACGGGATTAAATAAATTTATAAGGAGAAAACTGTTCTTATTGGATTGTGTGTCAGTAAGTGAATGTAATGTAAGAAGTTCAAAACTAATTACTTGGGAGGAGAATGAATGAAATTTTCTTTAATTGTTAAGCACCTGGGACCCAGTTCTTGCTACAAACATCAGGGGCTTTAACGTGCAGAATTCTGCATTTTACCCCCCACCCCCCCTCCCCCGGAATTCATGTACTACCAACAAAGATTATTTCACTAAAAAGTATTTTGTTTGTAACTGAGAAGGAAATGTTTGTTCTCTTTGAAGAAGAAACTGAAGGTGTATGTGTAATTTACATGACCTTTAATCATCACTAGGCCGTACCTTGGCTCACGTCATTTCCGGCCTCTCATCTGGGAGGCACGGCTTCGAATCCAAGTGAGATTTGTGATGGACAAAGTGGCACTGGGGCAGGTTTTTATCGGAGTATTTTGCTTCTTTCCTGTATCATTCCACCATTGCTTCATATTCATTTTAATATCAGTACTGATTTTATTAGGAGAACAAGTGGGGAAGGCTGTGAACTTGAAACAAAGAACGATCTTTTTGACGCACGACAACACTGGACAGGAAGGCACTTTCACGGTGATTTCTTCACGCTGTAATAAGGACAGGCTGAGGCGGCCGCCATGTTCCAAGATACTGTTGCATGGTTTATCAGACAGATCTTCAGATTTAAACTCATCACAGTAAAGGTAATTGTTTCAAAGACCACCAGAGTCTTCATCTAAATTATGCATTTTTGCATTTACCAGAGAAGCAACACGCTGTGTCTCCCCCTCCTCTAGCTACTTCTCGCCATTCTAACCTCTCACTTTCGCGCTACGATCAGAAAGACGAAACGGGTAAAGAACGTGCCTTCTCCACCCCACTGATTAGTGTCTGTCACTCTGGGCCGTGCGTTCCTTGCGTCTACACTTCTTGCTTCATTATTCAAAGCGGTAATAAAGTAAACATTTGTCCGATACGTCTTCTGCTCAGAATTGTCTGGAACAAGGAAATGCTTGATTGCTCTTTCCTCAGCTTTGCTTCAGGATTCAGGAAACTAACCTTTTAAAGCCTAGCGGTAACTTTACGTACCACCAGGTTTAACACACAAAAATTCTACGTGGTGCCCACATTGCGTTTGTGTGTTTAGTACGGATCTCAGAGCAAACAGCAACTTTTGCCTTATAAAACATTAAGAGATTGGTTTTTATAACCGAAGTGGAGAGTGTTTACAGCGCGGTACGCACTGAGTCCGTATATAAAACGGATACGCTTCGTCTTTAAAGGGTTAATTACAGTTTTCGATTAAAAGGAATTTTTAAGATGGAATTGGTTTACGGAAGTGCATTTTTCACAGATACTGGAATATACGCAAACGGAGCAAAACTTGTCATCTGAATGCACGAATGACACGAGGAAGGGAACCTTAACTGAGAATAAGTAAACTAGGGCAAATACGTAGTCTGTTTAGCGTTTATAATTGTAACGCATGGCCTTATGTGAGATGGTTACGACGCATCAACATATTAAATATGCAGGGTATACACAAAAGAATGGTGCGGTTTCAAAAGTTAACAAGAAATGTATTTCTCACCTTACACGGGCACAACGTACACCGTCAGCAGCGGCAACTGTCCAAGTTTCTCATGCGTTAATCACAGTCCTTCAATGTGTGCACCCTGGGTCACACGACACACATCCACACGGTAATCAAATTACCCGATCACGAAGTTCCTTGAGGGACATGGGCAATGGCGGTACGTAAACGCTGTCTTTAACGCTGTCTACGTACCACCATTGCCCATGTCCCTCAAGGAACTTCGTGATCGGATAACGCATGCACTGCAGACCATTACAGCGGACATGCTACACCGAGTCTGGGTTGAATTTGATTACCGTGTGGATATGTGTCGTGTGACCCAGTGTGCACACATTGAAGGATTGTGATTAACGCATGAGAAACTTGGACAGTTGCCGCTGCTGACGGTGTACGTTGTGCCCGTGTAAGGTGAGAAATAAATTTCTTGTTAACTTTTGAAACCGAACCGTTCTTTTGTGTATATCCTGTATATGCAGACAGTTATGAAACGGTTAAATTCAGCATGCCATCGGACCTGCAACAGGCAGTTTGTGTTTCCCATCCTATCTAGATGCTGTACCACATCAGTAACATTTTTGCTACTGGTATCTTTAACAGAAGTTCGTACGAGCCAATCTGATCTCTCACGGCCATTTGTTTTCCTCCTCTCTAAGGATTTTGGCGATGGCATTCTTCAAGTTCCATACAGCTGCACACAGTGTACATACAGGTCGAAATGTTTGCAAGCAAACAAAAAAAGTAAACAATTGCAATCCAATAAGGATTAAAGTTGTGCCGACTGGAAACATCCTGGTGTATTTTTGCCAAATAAGGTATCATACAAGGCCGGGCTACTGTGTTTAGTAGCTTAAGAAGCAACAGTGCTGGCGACAGAGGAATCATGGTTGAAAGCCCACAGCGGCACACAGACAGGCTCTGGTGCCGTGGACACTCAACGGGGGTGAAGTGTCCGGAGAGCCACGCTGACCACTGGCTTCCACCGAATTCCGAGATTAAGAATAAGTGGAGCTATACATCCACTCATCCCACACGCCTTCATTGCCTGCTCAGGAAGTAACTTTACCGTTCTAGCTTTTCATCTCAAGTAGCCTCCTGCCCACTAGAAGTCGTAAACTAGAATACATAAACGATAAATTTGGTCAACGGCCTGAATTGTCCAGTCTATAGCCTACTGCCGGAACCGGGCACAGGGACACTTGGCGGCGACTGCAGGGCTCTTCCGGCTACAGATCGCTAGGCCTGCTACCGGGCCAACATGAGGTCCTAACATAAAGACTGTGGAATGTTACTTGTCAATCAGCTTCACTTTCCGTGTCACAGATTAGGAGGGAAAGTACTAAGCACAGATGAAGAGAAGAGTAGTGGTATAGTTTTACTCTTTCTTTAACTTCGGTGCCAGATGGCGATGGGTGGTCAACACCAGCCCCTGCCCCTTTACCCACGGGAAAAGGGACCCGGTACCCGCTGTACAGGAGGCCGGGTCTGGACGGGTGCAGAAAATATCGCCTCCACCGGGGTTCGAACCCCGGACCGTTCAGCCCGTAGCAAGTCGCTATACACAAGTACCTGTATTAACCCTTTAAAGACGAAGCGTATCTGTTTTATATAAGGACTTAGTGCGTACCGCGCTGTAAACACTCTCCACTTCGGTTACAAAAACCAGTCTCTTAATGTTTGATAAGGCAAAAGTTGCTGTTTGTTCTGAGATCCGTACAAAACACATAAACGCAATGTGGGCACCACGTAGAATTTTTTAATGTTAAACCTGGTGGTATGTAAAGTTACCGCTAGGCTTTCTTAACCCTTTAAAGACGAAGCGTATCTCTTTTATATAAGGACTCAGTGCGTACCGCGCTGTAAACACTCTCCACTTCGGTTATAAAAACCAGTCTCTTAATGTTTTATAAGGCAAAAGTTGCTGTTTGTTCTGAGATCCGTACAAAACACATAAACGCAATGTGGGCACCACGTAGAATTTTTTAACCCTTTAAAGACGAAGCGTATCTGTTTTATATAAGGACTCAGTGCGTACCGCGCTGTAAACACTCTCCACTTCGGTTATAAAAACCAGTCTCTTAATGTTTTATAAGGCAAAAGTTGCTGTTTGTTCTGAGATCCGCACAAAACACATAAACGCAATGTGGGCACCACGTAGGATTTTTTAGTGTTAAACCTGGTGGTATGTAGAGTTACCGCTAGGCTTTAAAAGGTTAAACATCTGCATTCCTGCACACTAGAAGGAACTGCAAGAACTCAGGTTCTACTCTGAAACAGACCTCTCACAGACGTTGTTGTTACTTTTAAGATTCCCGTGAGTTATATTAGGCCACTTCCGGGATTGTATGTTTTTTTCTTTCTAAAATATCCCCTTCATGTTAGTACAAAGATATTCTGATGGAGCAAAATAATACCAGGTAGGAGCAAAGGCCCAGTAGAGCGGAAAAGCATCCCTCAGGGTGCCGCTGCCTCGTACTGTCGAACACCCGCAGGACAGAAGGATTCCGGGTTTTGTTTCCCCCCGCCTTGCACGTAAACACGAACTGTTGTGTTTGAGGAAGCTTAAATAAAAGGATAAAGCGCATTTGCAAGGATAAATGTGTACAAGTCAGTAAACACAGATTTAGACATAAAATAGTTAAATAACGGCAACACTAACTCTAGTATTTCACAGCAATCCTTCCACCATTCCCAATCAGTATATCCGTCTGTTGTGAAAAATCTACCCTAAATAAGGTGGCACTCATCTGCTGTCAAAATTAGTTACCTTGTTAAGATGTATAGTACCTTTTTCTTTGTTACTCTGACCTCGTCTGCCTACTCATTGTAGGTGTCAAGGGTTAATGTTGCATCTGATTACGGTCAATGACACATATAAAATCGGTAGGACTCCCCTAGATTAGGGATCGGCCCATCGCACATGTTTCTACCTGACAACACAACATTCACAAGAGACAAACATCCATGTCCCCGGTGAGATTCGAACCCACGATCCCAGCAAACGAGCGGCCGCAGACCGACGCCTTAGACCGCGCGGCCGCTGGGATCATGTACGGCACTAACATAAACATACGGCGGCCGGGATAGCGTACCCGATTCAGCGAGTCGCTACGAGTTGGACGGTCCGGGGTTCGAATCCTGGTGGGGGCGAGATTTTTCTTGTCGGTCTAGACAGGCCCCGAGGCATACCCAGCCTCCTGTACAATGTGTGGCAAGTCTTTCTTGCGGATAAAGTGGCCGGGGCGTGGTGCTAACCACCCACCCACCCACTTCTCTTTTAATGGTACCACTCACAAAAATCTCGAGCCCATATATCTGTTGTTTTAATAAGGAAATAGCTAAAAATAAACAGCAACCTTCAAAGCAGCATTAATTTAGACTGAGCGAATATCAAAGCCAGTACCGTCCGACCTTATTACCTGCCTTCGATATTTGTTCAGCGCGCAGGGTTGAAACTTCGGCATTTATAGCTCCTGCCGAGTCCTGTGGAAAATCCGTAGCAAGACTGCACTGGCCATGTTTTGAAACAGAATCTATTTCCCCAGGATTTGTCATATAAAGAAATCGGCTGTATCCTTTGGACAGCTGGACACAGCTAAGCCTACACAGAAGCAAGGACGGCTTCCTGGAGGCACGAAGTTTGGCAAGAAGACTGGATTGTCGCTTGCCTTCAAATTTGTTATGCCTGAAGCGGGCCACAAATCCCGGGGCCTGGGCATTGTGGCGCCAGGTGCGAAACCAGAAATTTTCCTTGGTGGGGGGGGGGGGGGGACTGACCCTGAGGCTATATATAAGTTACATTTGATTTTAAAAATTATGTTATAAAAATCATGTTGTAAGTACAACATAACACTGTCTGCAACTGCATCTATATACACATGAACATAACTACACGTGCCATGACAATCACAGTGTCCTACCTTCTAGTGGTTTTTTTTTTAATTTTATTAATTTATTTCTCAAAATCCTAATGTACTATCCATCAGCCGATTTCAGTGGTTGATTTCAGCTGAAGGAAAAATTACGTAAAACTTTTGATATCATAATATCTACAAAATCTGCGCTTTTTAAATTTCAGTTTTGAGAGCTTGGTGTGGGAGGGCTGCAGCCCGGCAGCCCCACTTCGGCGAACCCTTGTGTGGCACCTTACTACTGACACCCCTTTTTTTAACAGAAATTATTCCTTTATTTCCAACGTACTTAAACAATTAACGCACTACAAAATTCAGCACTCGTTGTTTCTGCAGTGAGAACTCGCTGATGCGTTAATATCTCACACATTCTTCCTCGCACGCATCAGCGAAACCTTCGTCTGGCTGTACAGATGTAACGCTCCATCAGTACTAATGACAGATACTGTCTCGGCGGTTACTAATTACCTTAAATTGAGTTGCTGGAACTGATAAATTCATGGCTGTCTACAGTACGTACACATGCGCATGTCTGTCAGGGCTCAGACACGGGGGCGGCCGCCCCCCCCCGCGGCATTATTAACTAAACAGGGTGCAAACAGTGACGGTTTTACGTTTAAAACTTTAAAGAAATCTCGACCCTATGCACACCACACAGGCTTAACTTTTAAAGCCTAGCGGTAACTTTACATACTACCAGGTTTAACATTAAAAAATTCTACGTGGTGCTCACATTGCGTTTATGTGTTTTGTACGGATCTCAGAACAAACAGCGACTTTTGCCTTATAAAACATTAAGAGTCTGGTTTTTATAACCGAAGTGGAGAGTGTTTACAGCGCGGTACGCACTGAGTCCTTATATATAACAGGTAAGCTTCGCCTTTAAAGGGTTAAGGGGCAGCAGACAAATAGTTCCGCTTATTATTAATCTCGACACCGACGAGGGTGAGTGGTCAATCTCACGCTCTAGCCGCCTTACCCCCGGGGAAAGAGACCCTGAATATCCATTGAATTGAAGACTTTGTGGGTCCCAGAACCGGTCGGGAGGCTTTGGAGAGAAGAAGGACTATGCTGGGAATGAACCGCGATTCCTCAACAGTCCAGCCCGTACCGTAAACGTTGCATCTACTACGCTATCCCGGGCTCATATTTCTAAAACCTGCATGTTTTTAAAACCCGAATATACACTTTTCCTACCGTATATTTGTTTTGTTCACAGACTGTGGTAAAAATATGTGCGTATTCTGAAACTTGCCCGGCGTGGGCAGAGTCCTTGCCCCGGCTCTTCACAGCGTCTGCATGCCCCGTTTCGTAGTTCACCTCGTTCATAAAGAGCTTCCAGTTTTGCAACACCCAGTAAACCCCCTTGGGCCGCATGCCCTTTGAGTTCAGCTTTGTCACGGCCCTTGTCTTAAATACTCAAGTTTACTTTTATATCTCAAAGGTATTTTTGCTGTGATTGTCGTCGCAGTCCTTCCCCCCTCTACCTACCTGTTCACAACAGGTGTCGAGGCTGTTTATTTTCATTTGATCATACACAGACACACACCAGAGTCGGTAGGACTGCTCTGGACGAGGGATCGGCCCGTCGCAGAGACCTTTACCTGACAACACACAAACACTCACAAGAGACAAACGTCCAAGCCTCCGGCGGGATTCGAACCCACCGTCCCAGCAAGCGCTCGGCCGCAGACCTGCGCCTTAGACCGCGCGGCCACTGGGATCGGCGCTGTGATTGTCTTTAATAATATTTGTGTATGAAAAACCTTTAATAAGCCCATTTAATTTACTGTATTGTGTTTTATTGCACATCCACATTACTTCTGTTACCTGAGATATGTTACGAGTACTGAAGTAATGATGAGTGTAAGATAATTTCACTGCCCAACGGCCTTTACCGCAACTTATCACAGATGTAATGCCAATGGTGCCGATCCCAGTGGCCGCGCGGTCTAAGGCGTGGGCCTTCGGCCGAGCGCTTGCTGGGATCGTGGGTTCGAATTCCACCGGAGGCAGGGATTTTTTTTTCTCTTGTGAGTGTGTGTGTTGTAAGGTAGAGGTCTCTGCGACGGGCCGATCACTCATCCAGAGGAGTCCTATCGAGTTTCGTGTGTCTAAATGGGTGTGATCTAGAAACCTCCGAAAGGAGGCGGCCTAGGCCCGATTTGGGCTGTCGCGCCACAGGAAAGAATATCAACGGTACGTACAGTCACTCTGTACTTGTGCGTTCGTAAGCACAGATTTCTTTAAGTAGTCTGCAATTATCCGTATTGCATCCTGTGAGTCACCCAGGAAGATTTGGTCAACTTCACATCATTGTATTCAGTACTCTGCTATGTAATGAGATATCCTTGTTTTATGTACGACCTCTGTAGCCTATCACATACACGTACGTAAACATTAGACTATTTATGTTCCCCCAGTTCTGTTTCCGTACAGATAAATACAGGGTATACACAAAAGAACGGTGCGGTTTCAAAAGTTAACAAGAAATGTATTTCTCACCTTACACGGGCACAACGTACACCGTCAGCAGCGGCAACTGTCCAAGTTTCTCATGCGTTAA
>BLKM01000351.1:50786-210157 GCA_013340265.1 Coptotermes formosanus | reverse complement strand
ATTATCATCATCATCATCATCATCATCATCATCATCATGATTGTCATCATCGTCGTGGTCCGACGTCTCATTTCTTTCTGCAATCTAACTATGACAATACTTCTTCACCTCACGCTTCCGCCCCGATTTTGTTGAGTTCTGCACTCTCCTGCGGTGTTACGCATCGTCGTGAGTTAATCTTTTACCGACGTTTCGGGACAACGTATCGGTCCCATCTTCAAGGGTCAAGAAGTCCAAGTATTTCTTGACCCTTGAAGATGGGACCGATACGTTGTCCCGAAACGTCGGTAAAAGATTAACTCACGACGATGCGTAACACCGCAGGAGAGTGCAGAACTCAACAAAATCGGGGCGGAAGCGTGAGGTGAAGAAGTATTGTCATAGTTAGATTGCAGAAAGAAATGAGACGTCGGACCACGACGATGATGACAATCATGATGATGATGATGATGATGATGATGATGATGATAATCGCCGATCTGATTTGTATGGAACAGCCTGAAACAAAAATTTCATTTGTTGTTATACACTCCGTGCTATATTCTTACAATCAGTTACACTCACCAATAAACGCACACAATAAGATATAAATCGTACATGTCTTAGAAATCTTCTACATGTTTCGGCACCGAGGTGCCATCCTCAGGGAGTTACAAACACAAGGGAGTGTAGGCAACACGCAATAGTTATCTTTTATAATTTATAATTTTAGTGTTTGAAGTATCCAAATACTAGGCACTGTGTTACCAAGATCGGCATGTTGATGCCTACACTTCTTTTTGCTTGTAACTCCCTGAGGATGGCACCTCTGTGCCGAAACATGTAGGAGCTTTCGAACACTTATGTATGTTTTATATCTTATTGTGTGCGTTTGTTGGTAAATATAACTAACATTCAGAACAGGACCTCGAAGTGTCAGCCTTAGACCGTTACACATGAGGTTCCCGTCTTCATCTTCTCTTTCCTGCTCAAGCAGGGAGTGTAATGCGTGATTTCTGTATTTCTAGGGTATTTACATTGTTCATACCGTGAAAACATGTCTGTATGAAGATTTTTCTCTGTTTCGGTCCACAGAACATGTATCTAAAATATGTCCGCTTTTTTCAGAAACACCCTGTATAGTCATGAACCCTATAAAGCCTGGTAGTACATGTACCGTCAGGTTTAACATCAGACACTGCAGTTTTGTCCACATTGTACATTTATGTGGTCTTACGATTTTAAAATAAACAGCGATTTTTCTTCTCACAATGCATTCGCCGATTGGCCTTTTAAATGGAAACACACCGGCTTCTCTGTGAGGTACGAGTGGAGTCTTCATGTAAAATGCAGATTCATTTTAGTCTTCAAATGGTTAATATTCCTACATCAGTCGTGAAAAATTAGCTTTAAGGCTGTCATCTTTTAATTCTTGAGACGTGTAACTATTATGTTAATAGAACTGTGAACTAATTTATTGGTATTTGTGTGTATGTGTGTGTGTGTGACTTTTCGTAGTTCAAGGCATAATTGCGTGAAGTTAATCAGTTACATCTGTTGAAGTCCTACGTGGCCGCATTTCCTTCAGTCCTGTATATGGAGGCAGCATGATGCTGCGAAACATTTGTCAACGTATAAACCTACACGGTGCCAAAGCCGAAAACAAATACTACTGCTACTACTACTACTACTACTACTAGTAATAATAATAATAATAATAATAATAATAATAATAAGTCGTCTTAACATTGCATGCTGCTGAAGATAAAGATCAAATTCTGCATAAAGCCTATATAAAACTTACGTAGAAAGTTTAGAAGTGAAGTACACGCGGTCTGGGTCAGGGCAGGGACCGGCTGGAACTCGGTAGAGGACGGGAAAGTCATTGTCCCTGGCCCTGTCCCTGAGCATGAGACCCTGTGGTCGGCACATTACGCGTGTTATTCAGCGCGAAATAACCTTACTATCTGGTACAGATAAACAGTGCAGAGATGTCAAACACCGATACCCGCGGAATGCAGAAAAATACCAACCATACAGGGGCGCTAGAAAACGAATCTGTTTCCAGTCATGTTTTGGGGAGTGTCAAAACCTGCATTATTGTGATGCTCTTTGGTGTCGCACAGCCAAAATACGCGAACGGAACAAGCGTATTAATCAGTAATGGAGGCGGGCTAGGAAAGTTGATATTATAAGAACTGAGTAAAACAAAGGTAAAGGTAAAGCAGTCCCATTACAGGCCTGGACAGGCCCACAGGGTTCCAGGAGGTTGAGGCTCCCAGATTTCTAGACAATAGGCACATGAAGGTGGTAAGGTTGTCAGCCTTACGCACCGGCCGCGTTTACCCCCCAGGAAATATTCCTGGTACTCATTTCTGTTAGAGGCTGAGTCGACCCCAGGGCCATAGTGCGACCGGAAGGATTATGTCAATGACAAATTCCAACGACACCATCGGGAATCGAACCCGCGACCTTACGGTTTGCAGCGCAGTGCCTCAACCAACTGCGCCACCGCGGCCCCGTTTTGAGCCCTATGTATGATTTATATCTTATTGTGTGCATTTGTTGGTAAATACAAGTGATTATAAGGATTTCGTTATCCGTTGTGGCCGGACGTGCATCAAGACACTGTGTGCTGCAGTATGGAAAACAGGAACACTGGTTCGGACATCTGCATGGGGGCGTGTCTACTTCGTATTAACTCCTTCGAACTTTGGCGAGATTTGGAGTTGGCGTTGAGGAACAGAGTGGATTAATGGAGGAACCGTTTGCATCTACATGCGGAGGTTTGCATTGCATCACCCAACAGTGGAACAATCGCATTAAGTGGGGGGGATAGATCGTATAGTGGTATAGTGTGTTACGAATTATGTTCGGACCAGCGCAAAAATAGCAGTCATACTCCTGCATAAACTAACATACGCTAACCTCATGAAAGCTAAATTCTGGAATGTAAAAAGTTTATGTTCATCGCCACTAAATTATAATTTCGAAGTTAATACTTATCAACAAACTGTTGCGCTAACCAAGCCGTAACATGAAGGTAAAGGTAAAGGTCAAGCTATCCCATTACAGGCCTGGGCAAGTCCTGAGGGTTCCAGGAGGTTGAGGCTTCCAGAATTGCTAGGCAATCGGCACATGAAGTTGGTGAGATTGTCAGGTCTATGCACCAGCTCAAGCCGTAACGTATCTACGACATATTACAGCAATGAAGTCGTACTGCAAGCCGCAATACTACCCTAAACAAGTCTTCAGGGACTGTCAAAATATTGCTCTAGTAAGCACTAATGCACTGTCAAAATATTGCTCTAGTAAGCACTAATGCACTGTCAAAATATTGCTCTAGTAAGCACTAATGCACTGTCAAAGTATTGCTCTAGTAAGCACTAATGCACTGGCAAAATATTGCTCTAGCAAGCACTAATGCACTGCCAAAGTATTACTGTAAGAAGCACTGATGCACTGGCAAAATATTGCTCTAAGAAACACTATGCACTGCCAAAATATTGCTCTAGCAAGCACTAATACACTGCCAAAATTTTGCTCTAATTAAGTACTAACGTATTGCCAGAATAGCCAGTCCCGTTGGCTGCACTGTCTAAGGAGTGGGGGTCTACGGCCTCTCGCTTGCTGGGATTGCGGGTTCGAATCCCACCGGGGTCATGGATTTTTGTGTTGTGTTCATTGTATAAGGGCAATAATATGGAACATAAGTGACATGAATAAGGAGGGAGGGATTCAAAGGTAAAAAATGGATCAAAGCAACAAACAGGAGGAGAAAACGAAATCCCACCCGGGGCATGTATGTCTGTCTGTTGTGAGAGCTGTGTGTTGTCAGGTAGAGGTCTCTGCGTCGGGCTGATCACTCGTCCAGAGCAGTCCTACCGAGTGTGTGTATGTCATTGAATGTGACAAAGTGCAACAGTGAAATTAACACCTACAGTCAGTCAGACGCAGAAAGAAAAAAGAAAGAAAAGTTCCAAAATGCCGTCAAAATTTTGGACTACTCCAGCCCTGACGTGCCTAAACAACATGACACTAATCAAGCCTTATCTTACCGTGTCTTCAGAACAATGCCATCACCGTATTTATGGGTGGGCGTAATTTCTTTTAGCGTAGCCTATATTACTCTCAGCCCAAGAGTACAACAACGCAGAGGTATATATGTTGCAGCTTGCAGTGTAGACAGGAAGGAGAACTGTAAAAAACTACATTCTAATGTGAGTGTTTGAGTTTCCTTCTTCAGTTGCATGGGACTGTCTGCCTAAGCTTTATTGTCACTTATTTCAGGTACCCTGCTTTTTGCTTCCACACTTTTGAACTGCAGATGTCCCAGTGTCTATTCCTAAACTGTCGGGGACACGCTGTGGCGCAGTTGGTTGAGGCACTGCGCTACAAGTCGGAAAATTGCTGGTTCGATTCCCGATGGTGTCAATGGAATTTTTCATTGGCATAATCCTTCCGGCCGCACTATGGCCCTGGGGTCGACTCAGCCGCTAACAGAAATGAGTACCAGGAGTATTTCCTGGGGGGGTAAAGGCGGCCCGTGCGTAGCGCTGTTAACCTGACCACCTTCATGTGCCGATTGCTAGAAATTCTGGGAGCCTCAACCTCCTGGAACCCTCAGGGCGTGTCCAGGCCTGTACTGTCACATCATCGTGCCAATTTATGTCGTATTCTAAACAAGGAACTGTGAAGGGATGGGACAAGAGTCTCAATATAATTGCAAATCTCTTAGTCACTTCGTTAAAAACTGGCATCCAGAAACTTGAGTCTAACTCTAATTCGCGACTCCTAATCGTACAGTTCATAGTGTGGACGTGATTTGTGTATTTCTGAAGCAGTGAAGGAACTCCTCGCCTATTGTGTCACTATACGTTCCATTAACTTGGTCACGAGGGCTCGCTGCTGGTTCCTATTATGGGCCAGATGAATAATGTCTAATTTTGGTGGGCGTATTTTAATTTTATCTTTCCACTTCTACCTCGCTGTCCGAATTTGGCATTTGTTTCAGGTTGCATTCTTCATTCTGCCTTCAGTTTACTGCCTATCGCATTTTCCTGAATGTGACTACGCCAGCAATGTTTGTTGAAGGGTAAAAATTAAAAAAAAACTCCACTCTGTGCAGTTTTAAGCACTCTCTTGTTGCTTTGTCCTCGAACGCCCTCAATCTGTGTTTTTCCCTTTGGATGAAAGACTAACTTTCACACCCACAGAAAACAACACTTTTACAGTCAATGTCTGAAGAGTGTGGACCGGGAAATGCGTATTCCACTGGCTGCAGCAGGTAAAGGGGCTGTACCAGTATCAGATTTATGGGGTAGTTACGTATTAGAAAGGGTTGTTACTGGCTAATGACGGAAAACTCATCGTTAAGTACAGATATTCCACCATTGCCAGTGGCCGCGCCGTCTAAGGCGTAGGTCTGTGGCCGATCGCTTGCTGGGATCGCGGGTTCGAGTCACACCGGGGATCATGAATGTCTCTTGTGAGTGTTGTGTGTGTTGTCAGGTAGAGGTCTCTGCGACGATCTGATCACTCATCCAGAGGAGTCCTACCGATTGTGGTGTGTCTGAGTGTAATCGTGAAGCCTCGATAATGAGGAGGCCCTGGCCCACTGGGGCTGTTGCAACACTGGGAAAAGAAAATAATACAGATTTCCAGTTACGCTTTGGGAATGTGATTGAAATTTTAGTGAATTACATTTAGTATGAAACTCGATGTCAGTGTTAATTTAATTGACCAGTATGAGAAAGTGGGATTTATGCATTGACGAACAAAGTTCCTGCCATATTTAAGACAATTATTCTGCCTTGAAGATGGAGGCAGCGGTTTCTTCGAAACCTTGGTACCTATCTACCGAACTCTACTCTGTCGCACACTGGTAAAGCGTGATATTAATACTAGCTGTCAGGCGAACCTCAAATATAACACGCTGTATTAGAGTTACCAAGCCGGTTGACCCCTCCCAGAGTGCAAAGCCATGTCAGACGCTATCGATTAGTTTCGATAGTTAATCGACTGTGACTTCTCTTCTATTTATCATTGCCCGTTGATAACACACGCTTACAAACATTATCAGCGGAAGGTGTTCGGATAAAATGTTACAAACGGGATTGCTGATCGTAGGCAAATTCTGCTCGAAGTGTTTTAATGTGAAGTGTTCTCAACTACGTACAAAAACTTGTTTATCCAGCAGATAGCTGGACTGCGGCGATGTATTACTGAACACAAACCCCATTCAGATGATATATGGTTGTTGGGTGAAGTAGAGTTTTGCATTTGTACATATCAACATAAAGTCGCTTTTTGTCTTGTTTTTGAAAGTTTCATCGAGGTAGAAGCTTCATAGAAATTAGACGTAGATATGACGCATAAATCAAATATGGAAAACTGACACTTTAATTTCTAGTAACGTTGCAACTTCTATTGACCCTTTTCTCTCTCCCTCTCTCTTCAAATGCGATTGGAGTTTGTGTGCAGCTACTCTCTGTGTATTTTGGTTGCCGGTTTCTGTGTGTGCGATCTGCCTGCATCTGTCTATGGTACGGTTTAGCGGTGATACCTGTCGGTGATTTAGATTGTTGGGCTGGTGTTGAGGTTGCTTTAAATGCAGTGGTTCCCAACCTCAGGTCGCGACCCAAATCAGGGTCGTGGGGTGTCTGATGTATGGTCGCAAGGGGGCTTTGTGGAGAACTCGATAAATATAAAAAAATAAAAATTTTGTATCTAAATTCAAACAGAATGATCCTGAAAATGTATTTATTGAATCTGTGTTTAGTGATTTTAAAGGCAGTGGCGCAGTTACATTTTAAACAACTGACGGACCCACTTTGTTATTTTCATTTAGAAGCAAATGATTTCTGTAATCGGCACACGTATGAGTTATTTAAATAAGGATTTGTTTCTTGCATGTTTTTTATATATTGTCCCAAAAAATTTTTGGATTTGACAAGTAACATTAAAAATTTAACATTTTTTTAATAAGTGTCAATGTCATGTTGTGTTCAAGAAAAGGCATTAGTGTTAGTTCATTTACAGTAAACATTACTGACTGTTGCCGTTTCCATGGTAGGGTCAAAGGTCACATACCCTTTGCTACTTTAGGGTCACACACATGACAGTCTGGGAACAGCTGCCACAAGGGATCGAAACATGTAGCAGTGTTCAACGTGGTAGTATAATGTAAAATATCTGCATTTTGTTGGCTGAGTTTTGTGTGTTTATTTAAAACTTACTAAAATATTCTTAACTTTGAGTCATCCCGGTGTGTTATTCTAAATACAGTGATAATAAAAAACCCCGACATATGGATGGATGTTGGATCAATTACTGTATTAGCTTGGGGTTAGGTTACACCAGCTTTCCTTGGAATGGTTTTACAGTCAAAAACAGTGAACTGGTGAAGTTTCACCAATGCTTTTGTACTGTTTTAACGCTATTTTATGTTATGTGATTAAGGATCTGAGTTTTAACATTTATACATATACCTGATGATGGCTCGGCCGAGCCGAAACATGTAGTATGTTGGCACAACCTTAGAATAAATGACGTAGTGTGCAATATATATATATATATATATATATACTGTGGTGTCTGTGTTTATTATCACGGTTTACTAACATATGATATTGGATAAAATGTGTTATATTTTATTAAGTTCTAAATATTTTTGTAAAGGGACTTGAGGATGGCTACGTGACGCCGAAACATGTAGCAGTGATGTAAGACTGCATTTGTATATATCAAATGTGCATTTGTTGGTGTCATTAATGAAAGTTTGGGAACCACTCGGTAAATGCATAACCGGTGCAGTAGTAGTCTGGACAACAACAAATCGCTTAGAGAAGAGACTGTCAGCCTAGGGAATAAGTGGTGATGGTAGGCGTGGCGGAAATTTCTGTTTAATTCCAATAGAAAATTTATAGTAACCTCTCGCTTCCCTCCATCAGATTATAAACATATATTTGCTCCTTGTTTATAAGCTGATTTTGCACCGATGTCATTATATTTTAAAACAAAAGAGTGATTTTGATAGCTCGAATATTTAGCTTTTGTGTTCTGTGCTTTGCCTCAGGCAAATAGCATGCAGTCAGGTAATTGCAGTACCAGAAATGGACTCACGCTGGTGAGTCAATCAAGGATGTGGCGTTTTTTTCCATACATGCCGGTGTGACTGTTTTAAAATGAGCTGTCAATCAAAAATAAAAACTTTTTATTGTCAGTATTTAGTAGTAATGAATGCTAAATATTGACAATAAAAATTTTATTTCTGATGGACGGTGTACGTTCATACGATCATAGATGTGTAATTTGGCAGTACTGCAGTCACATGAAGGCGATATGTAAGGTTTTTTACTCTATGGAAGAAATGAACCAGTTTCCTTCTGTAGAGAATTTTATAATCATTCGGTTATTTTACGATAGTATATCAATTGTCACCGCTCCCGGTGGCCGCGCGGTCTAAGGCGTGGATCTGCGGCCGTTCGCTTGCTGGGATCGTGGGTTCGAATCCCGCCGGGGGTATGGGTGTCTGTCTTGTGAGTGTTATGTGTTGTCAGGTAGAGGTCTCTGAGTTGGGCTGATCCCTCCTCTAGGGGAGTCCTACCGAGTGTGGTGTGTCTCAGTGTGATTGTAAATTCTCGCTAATGACGAGACCCTGGCCAACTAGGGGCTGTTGCTCCATGGAAATCATGATTACCCCTTAACCTTTTAAAGCCTAGCGGTAACTTTACGTACCACCAGGTTTAACATTAAAAAATTCTACGTGGTGCCCACATTGCGTTTATGTGTTTTGTACGGATCTCAGAACAAGCAGCACCTTTTGCCTTATAGAACATTAAGAGACTGGTTTTTATAACCGAAGTGGAGAGTGTTTACAGCGCGGTACGCGCTGAGTCCTTATATAAAACAGATACGCTTCGTCTTTGAAGGGTTAAACCAGCAAAGTTGTAATTATTCTGTACGTATTAGTGACAGGAGACGACTAAGTCTGTGAAGGCGTGGGGTTTTTCTTGTACGTTGTTCTCTCGCACAAGCTGAGGTCTGTGAGTAGGGCGCTGAGGTATGTGTTTGTGGAAGTGAGATGGGACTGAAGAAAATAGCGTAACCAAGAGCTTCATAATTTGTAATCCTCACCAGATATGCTAGTGATAAAAATCAAGGAAAATGAGATGGGCAGAGCGTGTAGCACATATGGGGAGAAGAGAAATGTAGATAGATTTTGGTGGGGAAATGTGAAGGAAGACGACCACTGGAAGACCGAAGTGTACATTGAGGATAATATTAAAGTGGATGTTAAGGAAACAGGATGGCAGGTCTTGGACTGGATATATGTGGTTCGGTATAGGAAAAAGTAGCGGGCTCCTGTAAACGCGGTAATGGATCCTTGGGTTTCATAAAATGTACAAAGTTCCTTGAGTTTATGCAACTCACCTTGTGTATTAGTCGGGATTTTCTGCCGGAAGGTATCAGTAATTTTCAGTATTTTCGTAGCCGTTTTAGTAAAATCATGCCTTATTTAAAATATACTACTAAAGCATCAACTTCATCAGTGAGCTGCAAAAACGCACCATCGCACAAAGTGTGCAGTCAGGTGTTTTTGTGCAGCTATGAATGTGTTTTGTGGATGCGTGTATAGGTGGCTTTGATATACAGGATTCCCCTGTAAACCGTCTTTAGCGATTTTCGTGGAAATGTTTCTAATAGTACTCCTATGTTATCGAAAGTTTCTTCTAAATACAGCGCTTTCTGTCACTACTTCTTTAACCTTTTAAAGCCTAGCGGTAACTTTACGTACCACCAGGTTTAACATTAAAAAATTCTACGTGGTGCCCACATTGCGTTTATGTGTTTCGTACGGATCTCAGAACAAACAGCAACTTTTGCCTTATAAAACATTAAGAGACTGGTTTTTTTAACCGAAGCGGAGAGTGTTTACAGCGCGGTACGCACTGAGTCCTTATATAAAACAGATACGCTTCGTCTTTAAGAGGTTAAAAAATTCTACGTGGTGCCCACATTGCGTTTATGTGTTTTGTACGGATGTCAGAACAAACAGCAACTTTTGCCTTATAAAACATTAAGAGATTGGTTTTTGTAACCGAAGTGGAGAGTGTTTACAGCGCGGTACGCACTGAGTCCTTATATAAAACAGATACACTTCGTCTTTAAAGGTTTAATAGGGGACTTGTCGTTCCAAGTTTGTTCGTCAGTCGATGCAGTTATGACTTGGAAGGAACTGAAACACAAGGAAACCGCCTTCTAAATTCGCTACGACACTTCTGTAGGACTTTTTTTATTTTGTACGTTTGCACAATAAAATTTCTGTGTGTTACATTCCACTGTGCCTTTACGAACAAAAACAATTTGGGTGACAGTGAAAAGCCTATGTGTTGCACTGTACTTTTATTCACCATCCAACAGAGACAATTAATGCCTACTGCGCACAGAGTATAGTATCGATTGTGTGCAGGGATCATACGGCGGCGCTGAGATGATGCAATGTAGAGGTATCGGCAGCGATAAGACTGGCGATTTGTGATTCATGCAGCAGCCTCTCAGGTTATTGTGTGCTTGAATTCCTCTTTCAACTGAATTCCTTTACAGTTTTTCTAGCCAAATTATTTTCTTTTCTTATTTCCTACTGCCGTCAATAGTAGATCGAGTTTGTGCTAAATTTGATGACGACTTGCATGATTGTAGAACTCAACTCTGTAGCTTTTCATTTACACATCAGAGGTAGTTAATTATGCAACATGAGTAAGACAATAAATCATTGATGAAACGTACAAGATTAGAGTAATTAAATTTTGTGTGATGATTTGAGCCTCAAATAATAAACTAATGCAGATTTTTTAATGGTTTGTGTACCGTGCTTATTATTATGAGTTTAAATCAAGCCAACGAGTGCACAAAATTACCGGTAAGTTTATTTTATCACCGATACATATTTTTCGGTAATTAGATTGCCATCGTCAGGGTGCGTACATCAAAGTCACAAGCATTATGTACAACCAAGGATTTTATGGCTTCACATTAAAACTTTTTCATGTCAAGGTTCAAGATGAGTAGTTGGATCGGAATTAAGACTGATAATAGAATACACGATGCCTCTATTTTATGCTCGCACCGTGCATTGTCTTAGATACAGATTATTAGAGACCAACTCACGCACATTTATGAACCTTTTAAAGCCTAGCGGTAACTTTACATACCACCTGGTTTAACATTAAAAAATTCTACGTAGTGCTGGCATTGCGTTTATGTGTTTTGTATGGATCTCAGAACAAACAGCAACTTTTGCCTTATAAAACATTAAGAGATTGGTTTTTGTAACCGAAGTGGAGAATGTTTACAGCGCGGTACGCACTGAGTCCTTGTATAAAAGAGACACGCTTCGTCTTTAACTTTTCAAGCCTAGCGGTAACTTTACATACGACCAGGTTTAACATTAAAAAATTCTACGTGGTGCCCACATTGCGTTTATGTGTTTTGTACGGATCTCAGAACAAACAGCAACTTTTGCCTTATAAAATATTAAGAGATTGGTTTTTATGACCGAAGTGGAGAGTGTTTACAGCGCAGTACGCACTGAGTCCTTATATAAAACAGATACGCTTCGTCTTTAAAGGGTGAATGTGAAGCCATGCAATGCTTGGATGTAAATAATGCTTGTGACTCTTTGATGTACGCCCCCTGAAGATGGTAATTTAATTACCGAAACATGAGTAGGGCTGATAAAGTGTGCTTACCAATAAGTTTGTACATTTGTTGGTCTGATTTAAACTGAGAAGTTAATGCAGATTCGGCCCGCAGGCGAAGACATATCGAGACACCTGGTCTAGCGTAAAAGCGAATTATAATAAAAATTTGAATTCACAAATAAGAAAAATAAGTGAAACCAAAGGAAAAAATTCCCGTGTCCACGTCATTAAGATGTATGGGATAGTGGAGACAAGCCTCCACTTATAATCCCGGAACCAGCTGTAGGTATGACATCAGCTTGACGTCTCGGCCACTTTGTCTTCGTGAAGGAAGTCCAGCTGCGGTCTGGGTGCGTAGGAGAAGGAAGAAATTTCTTGCCCTGTTGCGAATCGTACTCTAATTTATCGGCGATCCAGCCCGTAGTCTAGGCTCTATATCGACTACGCTATCCCAGATCGTTACGGTGAGCTATAAATTAACTTTTCTACTTCTCAAATAATTGCTGAGGCGCTGCGCTACAAACCGTTATGTCGCGGGTTCGATTACCGATGGTGTCATTGGAATTTTTCATTGACATAATCCTTCCGGCAGCACTATTGCCCTGGGGTCGACTCAGCCTCTAACAGAAATGAGCACCAGGAATATTTGCTGGGGGGGGGGGGGGGGGTAAAGGCGGCCGGTGCGTAGGGCTAACAACCTTACCACCTTCCTGTGCCGATTGTCTAGAAATCTGGGAGCTTCAACCTCCTGGAACCCTCAGGGCCTCTCCAGGCCTGTAATGGGACTGATTTACCATTATTTGTAACTCTTATGTGCTGTGTGGGTTGAAGATCAGCTGAAAGCGATTTGGTCTAAAGAGTGTGACTCTGGATTATGTATGTCACGAGCGTGGATTTGATTCGCGTAGAGTAGCCATGATATGCCGTATTTGTAAGCGGTACACATGTGGATCGTGTGTTAAACCAAATGAATGCAATTTGAATCTACATGGTTGGTCGCTTTGGTGTGAAGAGTTGGATGCGATGTCAGAATGTCTGATCCACGGACATCAACTGCAGTCCACATCATTACGCCTACCGTTTTACTTTTGTCATAGAACTCAAAAAATGATCTATTGGACAAGACCGTACGGGGAGTTCAGACAAGAAATGAAATACTTGCAGGTACTGTGTTCGAAACATGCAGGTGTTGTACACAAAATTTTCTCCCTTCTCTGTCGTAAGGTTACAAAATACGCATACATGAAAACACTGGGGTCTCTGTGAAGCGACATTTGTATTTAAATACGGTCGAACTCGGTTATAACGTCATGAAAGGGACTGAATATTTTGTGTCGTTATAAACGAGTGTTGTTATAACCGAGGAGTATAATGTTATGGTTAACAGTGAGGAATTAATTGGTACCACAGAATATCTGACGCTATAGACGAGGTGTCGCATAATCCGATGTCGTTATAAACGGGGTCGAGTGTATAAAGGCGGCCATTCCGAAGTAGATAAAACCGCTGGTTTATTGAACTGGCTGGCAGTTCGATCATTCTGAGTGCTATACTTTAGGACTGTCACTGACCATAGTCATTGTGTATTTCTTCCCGGAAACACTTAATTAGAATTTCGAGAGAATTTGTCAATGAGGTAAAGTTGTTACTGTATTAGCCGTGAAGAAGTGTGGCTGAATGGGTGCATAGCTCCACTCATTCTTAACTGTGACCCTAGATGGCGGTCGACGGTCATTTTTACGCCCGGGTCACTCTTCCCGTTGCGGGAAGCGATCCAAGTATCCATTGAAAAAATGCTTTTAGGGGCCTCGGAGCCGTGCTTGACGCTTTGAAAAACTTAGTCTCTTGCCCTGCCGGAAACCAACCACGATCTTTCGCTTGTCCAGTCCTAGTTCAGTCAGTGCACTACTGTGCTGCCTCGGTTCGCGACGGTGTGCCTTACATTTACTTATGATTGCCCTTTAGAATGTTATCTGGAGGCACTGCATAACTTGCCACCTTAGCGCTTTCGACGTGCTGTTTGAACCTGCCAAAATTTCTTCATGGTTTTGCGAATTTAAATGTAGTATAGCCGTATCTTGTCCCTGTGACCGCGCGGTCTAACGCGTGGGTCTGCGGCCATTCGCTTGCTGGGATCGCGGGTTCGAATCTGGCGGGGGCAATAGATGTCTGTCTCTTGTGAGTGTTACGTGCTGTCAGGTAGAGGTCTCTGCGACGGGCTGATCACTCGTCCAGAGGAGTCCTACCGAGTGTGGTGTGTCTGAGTGTGATCGTGAAGCCTCGATAATGAAGAGGCCCTGGCCCACTGGGGGCTGTTGCGCCAGGGGAAAAAAATTTGTCTTCTCCAGTTACTTATTAATAAAGCCCTACTTCTTGCAATACTAAAACAATCTCCCTTTAATACATATCTTAAAATTTATATGAGAATTTGCAGAAACTCCTAACTGAGCTAATAACGTCAAAGTCTGTACGTCTTTCTCTATGCGTGTTCCTTCTCCTACACCAGTGGATGGATTTCGATTTGATTTGGCATTGTCTGTTAACATCAACGTTTTCGCGAGGATTTAATTTTGGCTCCTGTCCGTCTAATAAATTTTGACAACTTACTTTATGGGGAGTACATTTAAACGTAATAAACACCCTGAGAATCTGCTGTCTGTACAGAAAATTCGAACACAAATTTGTGTGCAACAGTTAGATGGACCTGGGTTCAGCGAATACTGTGCGAGATACAAAAAGAGTTGAGGCAGTGTATATGTAACATAACATGGAGACATTTATCTAACCTTTGTGTCCCGATTTGTCCATTCGGTTTTCCGTGTCCTAATTTATCTTCGGCGTCTTAACGCACACTAAAGTTTTTATGTTTTATTATGTTATGTATTTAAAATTAAGACTTAAGATCAGTAAATGAGAATATCAGCTGCGGGTTATTTTGGCCTACTTCGATCCTGTATGAAATTTATCTGAAGAATCCTCAAAATTGCACGCATTTTTGGTATATTTTAACTGTGGATAATTTTAAAAAATCTGTAGGTAGCCTATGTTCATAATTTAACCAAATGCCAAACTTAATATTTCCAGATGTAGTTTTCAGATTTTTGTCACTGTCAGTCCGAAAGTTAAAAGGCAGATTTCGAAAGGCCAAAATTTTGAATTTTCCATTCTGTAGTGGAACTAAAACGGCGAAGTTTCCTTTTAAAATTATCTATCTCCATACAAAATTTTAGAACTCCATTATAAGTGGGGGTCCTCAAGCTCCAAACCCCCCCCCCCCACGCTCCCCCCGTCCCACAATTTTGCGTAAACCTGCATTCTATACTTTATGAAGCAAACTAATTCGAAAGTGAAAACTATAACCAGCGCAATATCTCTTACAAATTAAAACCAGCTCCTTAAACTGCAGACAAATTAATGGGATTCGGAACTGCAATCAATTGTGTTCATTTCGTAGCAAAGCCGAAGTGACGAAAGGAAATTATCTGCACTTTCCTTTTTCCTTTCCTTTTGCGCAAAAGCCCCCTAGTGGGCCTAGGCCGCATCCTTTCGGAGGTTTCTAGATCACACTCAGACACACCACACTCAGTAGGACTCCTCTGGACGAGTGATCAGTCCCTCGCAGAGACCTCTACCTGACAACACAAACACTGTACAAGAGAAAAAAAAATTCATGCCCCCGGTGAGATTCGAACCCACAATCGATTACCACATTCAATCTTATGGCTCCACGTTGTTGTTGAACGCCATGTGAAATAAGCAGGAACCTTATACACGTGTGATTTACTTAAATATGTGTCTCCACTCACAGTTTACCTATCCTATATGTAGGCAAATAATTCTGCTACTAATTCATGCCCAATTCGCTCATTAACTTGTACGAGTCTAGCAGTGCCAGCATTCGCAGCGTGCTGCAGTGTGTTTATCAGAAGACTGCTGTCAAACCGGTGGTCTGCTCTCTATGTACAGCACAATTAAACCGGTCGCAGTGACATAGGTCTTTGGTTAATTTATCGGGTTTCGTAATCCGAACAGATAAAATATTTATTTTTAGATCAGGTAAATGACGAAGCTTAAAGCAATAACTGTGGCTGTTATGACGATATTTGTATTTCTGCCTTAATTACCCGGCATTCCAGTCACATCTGTGTTGTGCCATGTTATTATATACAGTTATTCAACTATTTGTGATTCTTCCGTCTGTGTAATGTAATTCTTATCATCCTGTCGTTAACAGCACGATTTGCTTAGAAGTGTGTTTCATATAAAATGTGTTTTGATTCTCTCCGCAAATGTTTGTAGCCTTTAGTAGAAGTGCCCTTTATAAAACTTCAGGAAAATTCGTCCAATGACAGATCAGTTACTACATGCGGCCAGTCGTAAAGGCAGATATGACGAAGCTGAAAGTTGCTTTTCGATATTGTTTTAAGATCATTTCTGATAGTTGATAGGGACAGGTGGCGGGCTCTTGTGAATGCGGTAATGAACCTTCGGGTTCCATAAAATGCCGGGAATTTCTTCACTAGCTGAGAAATTGTTAGCTTCTCAAGAAGGCCTCTGCTCCATATAGTTAATTAGTTTGTTAGTTAGTTTGTTTGTTAGTTTTTGTTTGTTTCTTTGCTTGTTAGTTTGTCTGTCTGTCAGTCAATCAGTTAGTTAGTTAGTTTGTTTGTTTGTTTGTTGTCTAGTCATTTAGTTAGTTTTCTGTTTGTTTGTTTGTTTCTTTGCTTGTTAGTCAGTTTGTCTGTCTGTCTGTCTGTCTCTCTGTCTGTCAGTCAGTCAGTCAGTCAATCGGTTATTTATTTATTTATTTATTTTTTTAGTTAGTTAGTTTGTTTGTTCTTATAGTATGTATGTCTGGGCAGTATTACCTTTGTACGCATTTGGATTGGCAGACGTGTTATGTGAAGTAAGTGGACATCCTCCCATTGTTACCGGCAAACAGGAACAGGACAGGCTATGTACATGTAAATGTAACTTTGAGGCGCGTTTGCTTAACCATTGTTGTCGTGGGCAAGGAATAAGTAATCCTGTTATATATTCCCAGTGTTTGTCTGTAGCCTTAGTTATCCAGCACGCAAGGCGCTTTTCTAAACAAGATATACGTTCAATTTTAAAGTTGAGGATTTCGGATATATGTATCTTAAACATAGTCGATCCCAGTGGCCGCGAGGTCTAAAGCGTAGGTTTGCGGCCGAGCGCTTCCTGGGATCGTGGGTTCGAATCCAACCATGGGCATGGATTTTTGTCTCTTGTACAGTGTTTGTGTTGTCAGGTAGAGGTCTCTGCGAGTGGCCGATCCCTCGTCCAGAGGAGTCCTACCGACTGTGGTGTGTGTCTTGAGTGTGATCAAGTGGAAATAAACAAACTCGACACCTGCTGTTAACAAGTACGTAGGAGAGGCAAGGACTACAAACAAAGTGTCTTAAATATCACTTTCTAAATATTATAACTCACTAATTAATTTGTGTTAATTAATGTTGTACAAAATGTGATAATATGTCTCGTACTCGTAGTCCGAATTGTTTGTTATGGGGCACAGGCAATGCATTCGTGCAAGCGATCAGCACTGTAACGTGGGTATCCTATATGTGGGCGTTTAAATATACAGCTACATTGTTTAAATTTGATTTATTGACAACCAGTGCCAAGCTTGTTGCGCAAATGCAAGCCATTAGAAACAATGCAAAACTGCATCCCGGTCTATGTCCATAAATTACCGCCACAAAATTGTTACACGCATATTGTGCCCTATCGTCCATGCTGTGAGTTTTGTATTTTCTTTGCATAATGTTCGCAAAATTAAAGCGTATTTGATATGCCTGTGTTTGTGTGTGCAACTTTGCATGCACTCGTCCTAACTTAGTAAGGAATTTGGAATGGATTTGATAGCGTATCAATTTTCGGGCAAATTTAATTTCGGGTAGTAAAGTACCGATAAAGGTAAAATTGTCCATATGCAAGCCATGAAGGCGTATAGACACCTGGAGGTGTACCTCCATTCTTTCTGTGGCCCCACGGGTGTCGTAAGCTTTATGCCCCGACCGCTTTTTGCTGACTGCTGGGGAAAAGGCTCGTGCACAATTCTTCAGATATTTAGGCCTTATGCTAGTCGCTATACCAACTGATTGTGCTTAGTATCCCCCCTTCCTCTAGTTCGTACGAAACTCAACTGTATCACATTTCTTAACCCTTTAAAGACGAAGCGTATCTGTTTTATATAAGGACTCAGTTCGTACTGCACTGTAAACACTCTCCACTTCGGTTATAAAAACCAGTCTCTTGATGTTTTATAAGGCAAAAGTTGCTGTTTGTTCTGAGATCCGTACAAAACACATAAACGGAATGTGGGCAACACGTAGAATTTTTTAATGTTAAACCTGGTCGTATGTAAAGTTACCGCTAGGCTTTAAAATGTTAAAGAATTCGCTTCATACAAATATTCGTAATGAGGTACGGACTGTGTCACAGAGGCGTCAAAGTGAAGTCACGTTGATGAGATCTGCGTGAAGTGGTAATCCTTTACCGACGTTTCGGGACAATATGTCGGTCCCATCTTCAAGGGTTAAGAAGTCCGATCCGAACAAAGCGAGAACTCTTGAAGATGGGGGCTTATACGTTGTCCCGAAACGTCGGTAAAGGATTACCACTCGACGCTGTGTAATACCCCAGAAGAGCGCAGATATCATCAACATGGCGTCGGGAACCTGAAATCACATAAAGTGAAGTTATCCTTGTGCACGCCCTGAAGGGATGTGGGAAAGTGGATGTAGAGTTCCACTTATTATTTACCTGGGTATTAGTGTGTGGCTAGCCTCATGCGCGGGCCGCTTTACCGCTAGATGCAGAGACACCGGCATCATTGGATACATGTTTGGGAGTGACATGAAGAGGCAGTGGTTTAGATTTGATGAAAAGGTGGGAGAACGGGAGAGAAACTGGAGAAAATTACGCAAGAAATACCTCTATAATTCACCTAATACGGCTTTAACTCTTTAAAGACGAAGCGTATCTGTTTTATATAAGGACTGAGTGCGTACCGCGCTGTAAACACTGTCCACTTCGGTTATAAAAACCAGTCTCTTAATGTTTTATAAGGCAAAAGTTGCTGTTTGTTCTGAGATCCGTACAAAACACATAAACGCAATGTGGGCACCACGTAGAATTTTTTATTGTTAAACCTGGTCGTATGTAAAGTTACCGCTAGGCTTTAAAAAGTTAAGACTGTTAATTGGTTATTGAACAGGGCAGCGATGCTGTGAACATGATTATCTCTAGGCTACAGGAATACCATGAACACAGGCATGTAGGTGACGCGCACCGTCTGTACGTATTCAGAACATACCTGGTTTGAATATTGGCTGGGGCATAGACTGCTACACTGGTGTGTTTGTAGAGTCCCTCACTGTCAGCATGAGAATTTGTGTGTAAATTATATACAAATGTAAAGCCAATTTTAGTTGTGACACGTAAAGGGAAGACACTACTTTGAAGACTTGGGCATAGATGGAAGAATAATATTAAAATTCATATTAAAAATCGTCTAAGACCATGTTTCCCTAACTTTTTCGCTCGCAGACCCTTTTTAGCTTCGAAAAATAGACACGGATCCTCACAAGTTTTCTCACGTAAATAGAGCGTCCGGATAATTGGTGTCCAAAATTAAATATTTATATCTCAGAACTGATTTTAGGGGCCTACGAATACACACCAGTAGCTTACGTAACAAAACAGTGCATAATTTGAACTTAATTAAACCGACTGTCGCTCGCTTCGAGGGTGGAGGGGGTTTCTTTATTAGATGTTCTAACGGTCGTACGAAATAAACGCATCGCCAATTAAAGAAGTTTCTCGATTATTTTTGATAAAACATTATACTTATAATTAACAAAATAAGTAAACTTGAAAGTAGCCATTACAGAAATGTACCCCCGGATTCACTGGGAACTGGTCGCATATCCCAAGAGATCCGCAGAGCACACTTTCGGAAACACTGGTCTGCGATACAGTGGTTTAAATTATGACAGGGAACAGGTGCCTGCTTTAGTGGCCATGGCAATGACATTTGGATTACATAAAGCAAGGTAATTTCTTGACCAGCTAAGCAACTATCACGTTGTCAGGAAGAAATCCCTCACATATATTTATGCTTTGTTCGATTACTTTCTTTTACATAAACATTGCCTTTTGCTGGCTGGGATAATCGCGCCATATTATTTTACGCCAAATAGTCTCTGTCGCTGACGAAGTGTATTTAAGTAACAAGTCATCCATAATTTAGAATACAATTAGCAGCTCGTCCCAGTGCTAGACATATAATCTGTGTCTATACGAAAATAAATATTGCACTTTGGTTCGTGTATCAATTATGTCTACTTTATGTGCTGCCATCAATTACCAGCAACACGGAGCTTGGTAATGAGGACCAAAAACCCTTTATTTCATAATATGCGTGCCGAAACAAGAGTGAAACTGACAGCAGGTCCCTGAGTAATTACCTGCCATTACCCACATTTTCTCCTCTCGTTTATAGGGTGTTCCAAAAGTACCCAAACAGTTTGTTCACAGTTTCTAGAAAAATTATTCCACCTCAGCTGAAACAACTGCATCATTATCATCATAAGTATCATCATTATCATTATTATCATTATCATCATGTTTATTATGTCTGAAATCATTACCATTTCATTTTCTTGGACTCATACTACAGGCTTGTTTGTAGAGATGTTTCTGAATTTCTATATCTTTTTACGTGACAGTTTTGTTTCGGAGTTCTTTCGTGACTGCTAACGGCGTCTCTCGTTTTTATTATCAACCTTCCGTAGACGAAGCTATGGTACACGTAAGACAGCCAGGTGGTGTCCGTTTTGTATTTCTTCAATATACAGCAGAATACATTATTTCATCTTAGCTTAAAATTATTTGTGCTGGTAAATAAAGCTGATCAAAACGTACGTGACATCGTGTTTTCCGAAGGTTGCTCACTGTGCAGTATATTTGCCGCGGTTCCTTTTGTGTCCAAGTCTAATTAAGTTTATATATATATATTTTTTTCCCATGGTGCAACAGCCCCTAGTGGGCCAGGACATCCTTATTATCGAGGCTTCACGATCATACTCAGACACATCACACTCTGGTGGGACTCCTCTGGACAAATGATCAGCCCAACGCAGAGACCTGTACCTGACAACTTACCATACTCACAAGAAATAAATATCCATGCCCCCGGCGGGATTCGAACCCGCAATCCCAGCAATCGAGCTGCCGCAGACCCACGCCTTAAACCACGCGGCCACTGGGATTGGTATTAAGTTTATATAGGCTAAAGATAGATATTTAAATGAAACGGCGAACTAAAAATTTACTTGTAGTTCAGCACTATGAAGACTGAAATTCCTCTGAATATTAAAGCTACTTCGTACCTCATGGAAAACACACTCCGCCTCCATTAGAGAGACCGGACTGTTAAGGCTGTGTGGAGAAATGATGTTTATTGTAAGAATCATATAGAACAGATTAATGTTCTTTGTGGGCATAAAGCAGAAATTCTTAATGTTGGTATCATTGCGCTGTAGAGAGTTAAAAGGGAAGCAAAGTGATACAGAGGGAACAGGTGTTACTGTAGCAGCAGTTAACCATTAACGGGAAGAAGGCTGCTTTGTTTCAAACCCATGTATTGTGTTAAACGAAATTTCTAAATGACAATAGCACTTGTACACAAGCTTACCGTCTAGCAACACACTGAACACTACACAATTGCTGTTGAAAGGAGTCTATTGGATTTAGACGTGGGCATATCGCGTTCGGAATCGTTCACTGTTTGTCCTTTGTCAGTTGTACCGTGCTTAAGATAGAAAAACAGGAAGAGAGGGATCGAGAATGTCTTTGCCCATCTGGCCGAGCTAAATGTGTCTTACCGATACAGTTTTGGCTGAGGACTGGACCGGCCCAGTCCCCGGAACCCTGTGTTTTAACCTTCTAAAGCCTAGCGGTAACTTTACGTACCGCCAGGTTTAACATTAAAAAATTCTACGTGGTGCCCACATTGCGTTTATGTGTTTTGTACGGATCTCAGAACAAACAGCAACTTTTGCCTTATAAAACATTAAGAGACTGGTTTTTTTAACTGAAGTGGAGAGTGTTTACAGCGCGGTACGCACTGAGACCTTATATAAAACAGACACGTTTCGTCTTTAAAGGGTTAAATTCCATTTTAAACACGAACGGTGGAAAGAAAGGGCAAATGTCGAATAATTCCAGATGACTGTTAAGTTTGGTGGGATATGACGTTACATATTTTGGTTGAGGTATAAATATATCGAATTTTCCTATGTTTTTACCTGAATATATGACGTAGCGGGGGCCGGGGGGGGCCGCAGTGGCGCAGTTGGTTGAGGCACTGCACTACAAACCGGAAGGTTGCGGGTTCGATTCCCGATGATGTCATTGGAATTTTTCATTGACATAATCCTTTCGGCCGCACTATGGTCCTGGGGTCGACTCAGCCTCTAACATAAATGAGCCCCAGGAATATTTCCTGGGGGGTAAAGGTGGCCGGTGCGTAGGGCTGACAACCTGACCACCTTCATATGCCGATTGTCTAGAAATCTGAGAGCCTCAACCTCCTGGAACCCTAAGGGCCTGTCCAGGCCTGTAATGGGATTGCTTTACCTTATATGACTGCAGGAAACAATAATCCAAGTGAAACCGGAAATTTCAGATTTTAAAGCATCTGTTTTCATCTGTTTCTTTCAAATAGGAATACACGAGTCAAATAATATACGAAACCAACCGAATGCACACACAACATACACAATAATATGGTCTTGTATCACTGCAACATGATTCGGCACTGCTTGCCATATTCAAGGAGTTCTCACATCAAGTTTTAAAACCAGCTAAAATATTTTATACTATATGTACCGTGCATTTTATAATAAATGTAATATAGACAAACATGTGCGCGAGATAAGTATTTGGGAACCCCTACGTACTTTGCTGAAACATATGTAGGGGCTCTCAAATACATTTTATACGTGTCACTTATCGTGTGCGTTTATTGGTCTGTATTAGATTCAGCTAAAATACTATAGATTACATTAGTAATATTTGTGTATACAGGGTATACACAAAAGAATGGTGCGGTTTCAAAAGTTAACAAGAAATGTATTTCTCACCTTACACGGGCACAACGTACACCGTCAGCAGCGGCAACTGTCCAAGTTTCTCATGCGTTAATCACAGTCCTTCAATGTGTGCACCCTGGGTCACACGACACACATCCACACGGTAATCAAATTCATCCCAGACTCGGTGTAGCATGTCCGCTGTAATGGTCTGCAGTGCATGCGTTATCCGATCACGAAGTTCCTTGAGGGACATGGGCAATGGTGGTACGTAAACGCTGTCTTTAACGAACCCCCAAAGAAAGAAATCGCATGGTGTTAGATCCGGCGAACGGGGTGGCAGATCTGGACACCTCAAAACGGAGCACACAGAACGCCTTCTCCTGCTGCGACGCCATCTTGGAAACTGGCCCCGCGGCCCCGCAGTAAGCATGAGAAGCGAACTGCTGGTAGCGCATGAGAAACTTGGACAGTTGCCGCTGCTGACGGTGTACGTTGTGCCCGTGTAAGGTGAGAAATAAATTTCTTGTTAACTTTTGAAACCGCACCATTCTTTTGTGTATACCCTGTATAGCCAAGGGCGCACCCGGGGGGGGGGGGAGCTGCAGTCATGCAGTACCCAAACGCCCCCAAAACTGAAATGTAACAAACACAGATTTTGTAAATATTATTGTATCAAAATGTTTTACGTGATTTTCCGTTCATCTAAAATCAGCCGCTGAAAGCAGCTGATGAATGAGAATTTTGATAAATAAATTAATAGGATTAAAAAAAACAAGAAGACAGGACACTGTGATTAAGTCACGGAACATGTAGTTATATTCGTGTGTATATAAATGCAGTTGCAGACAGCGTTATGTTATGCTTATAACATGATTTTTTACAATATAATTTTTAAAATCAAAAGCAAATTATATATAGCCCCAGGGTCAGCACCCCCCCCCCCCCTCCGCCGAAGGAAAAATTCTGGGTGCGCCCCTGTATATAGCATTCCGCAGTTAAGCCTTTTTTTCAGGGTGCTGATATACTTAGTCTGTAATGCGTTATAGCGACATTATGTGTACGCCGCACTGTTTTGACAGTTGCTATGAAACAAGTCAAAATGTAACATTAGGTTAAAGTTTTGCTTAAATTATATGTCATGGCAGTGTACGTTTGTGTACGCAAACACCTGTAGTTGCATTCGATATATTGCGGATCGTGTCCTAGGTCACTGGTCGTGTGTTATGTTGCCAGAGGCGGCTGGTAACGGTTGCAGTTAACAGAAGCTATACTAGCGTTAGTTTCACATGGAGGCAGAAATACTTCTCGCATTACGTGAGATTCCGCTGATTTGTTGACATGCTCCTGATCAGATGGGCAGCCCTGCAAACGACTGTTAAAATACAGCTGCTTCAAAGAATCTAAAAGTTTCAGAAGGAAACTATACGCGTAACATAAATACTGCTTTTTCTGAATACTTTGTAGGCAGGTACAACTGTGACAACAGTTTTTATAAAGCGACAGTTTTAGTTTTGTAACGCGTATAGTTAAGATATACGTATTTTGTGTTACTGAGACCTTGCGTTTTTATCTTGGATTGATATATACCAACAAATGCAGCATTAGACAGTATATATATTTTTTTCTTATTAATCTTTATGAAGCCGCGGTGGCGCAGTTGGTTGAGGCACTGCGCTACAAATCGGCAGGTCGCGGGTTCGATTCCCGATGCTGTCAGTGGATTTTTTAATTGACATAAGCCTGTCAGTCGCACTGACCGGGGCCGACTCAGAAATGAATAAACGCGGCCGGTGCGAAGGCATGACAACCTACTACCTTCATGTGCCAATTGTCTAGAACTCTGGGAGCCTCGACCTCCTGGAACCCTAGGGGCCCGTACAGGCCCGTAATGGGACTGCTTTACATTTACCTTTATGAATAAGCCCCAATTTAATCCTATTTCAAAGATATGTGCACAACGTTTCCAAACCTGTGACTTTAACTCGTCGTATTTTAACATATTTTAATTGCTATTCAAACATCTGTGCGTGTAGTGACTACAAGATCTGTTTTGGTGCCTTACGATGGTGGCTGTAAGACCCAGTGAATGTAACTAAATTAGCGCCTGACCGTATGGATGCTCGTGTGGACCTCACATCAGTAACGACAATACGTTTCGTCCAGACACGGGGGCTTAGTCGTGAAGGTTAATATATACTTTTTAATGGTGCATTGTTTGGTGTCTATCAATCCATAAGATATACGTGTATTGACAAAAAGTTTGGTCAGTAAACTCTGCGAAATGCCGACCCCAGTGGCTGTGCAGTCTAAGGCGTGGGTCTGCGGTCGCTGGCTTGCTGAGGATGTGGGTTCGAATCCCGCCGGGTGCATGGATGTTTGTCTATTGTTGAGTGTTGTGTGTTGTCAGGTAGAGGTCTCTGTGTCGGGCTGATCACTCATCCAGAGGAGTCCTACAGAGTGTGGTGTGTGTTTGAGTGTGATTGCGAAACCTCGAAAATGAGGGGGCCCTGGTCCACTAGCGGGCTGTTGCGCCAGGGGGGAAAAAATATCTGCAAAATAACTGATTATAATAATCGAGTTTTTCAGCAAGTATGATGGCGCTACCTTCAGTGGATGGAAAAGAAGTACTGTGTGTATTTAGGCTGGAACCAAAGGGTATGGTAGGCATGCCATATACCTTCTGTCTTGGCCTGCAGTTACGTGTGACAACTTAAAATCTCCTTCAGTGATATTAACCTTTTAAAGCCTAGCGGTAACTTTACGTGCTACCAGGTTTAACTTTCAAAAAATTCGACGTGGTGCCCACATTGCGTTTATGTGTTTTGTACGGATCTCAGAACAAACAGCAACTTTTGCCTTATAAAACATTAAGAGATTGGTTTTTATAACAGAAGTGGAGAGTGTTTACAGCGCGGTACGCACTGAGTCCTTATATAAAACAGATACGCTTCGTCTTTAAAGGGTTAATAAAATAATTTCTTGGTTTGAGGGGTTTGGAGCGGTGTGGTTTTTGAGTGTTCGTCCTGTAGGGTCATGAAAACTCATCACTGATTAATCAGCGTCATATCCCACAAGGACCCAATACTCAGTAAAACAGTTATCCTCTCTTACCATACCTCGCGTCTGTTGTAATTATCGAGTCTTGTGCACCGTACAACAAATTCTTATTTTCACTGACGTGTCATCGATATTTCCGAGCGACGTTTCGGAAATGCAGCTGTGTTGAAGCTCTGCCTTAAACGTGACACAGACTGATTTTGTACCTGTCGGGTTTGCTGTTCTTGTATACCCTGAGAGGACGCTTTGCTTTGTTTATCATTAGTGTCTCGTCTGTTATAATTTGTGCTGCTGGGCCAACAATTTCGCGAATATTACAGAAAAATGTCTTACAAAATTTGAGATTTGCAGAGCTGTTAGTGTGAAGGTTACCGTATTCTGGGACATTACACAGTTTATCCCGAACTCATTGGCATTATGGACTTTTTCCATCGTATGTATTGAAATTTAACACAGTAGGTTTCCGAGGACAGGATCGATCCCCAACTTCAAAGCCCATACACTGAACGGCGTCAGCTGCCATACACCGTCGTCAGAAACCCTATAGAATAGTGCCGTGTGCTGTGGTAGAAAACCACTATTGTATTGGAAGAACTCACTGCCTCGATCTGAAGGGTAGACAGTCTGCCCTCAAAATGAAGAAAACACGTTTTTCCGAAACGTCTATATCTATGTATCAAACTCTTTTGCGTCATATCCTGCAATACGAAGAGCGCCATATCTTAGCATGACTGCAAGGAGTTCACTCTTATGTCTTTTGGCATCAGCAATTTAACTGTCAAAAACAAGACATTAGGAAGGACTCGTGTGCAGGAGGCATGACAGCTTCGTTTTGGCCCACATATCCGGATATTTTTTGTCTCTAACTAACTAACTAACTAACTAACTAACTAACTAAATAAATAACTAACTAACTGACTGACTGACTGACTGACTGACTAAACTAACTAACTAACTAACTAACTAACTAAATAACTAACTAACTCCATGGAGCAGAGGCCTTATTGAGAAGCTAACAGTATCTCAGATAGTCAAGAAATTCCCCTCATTTTATGGAACCCGGGGGTTCATTACCGTATTCACAAGAGCCCGCCACTTGTCCCTATCCTGAGCCAGCTCAATCCAGTCCATGCCCCACCATCCCACTTCTTGAAGATCGATTTGAATATTATACTCCCATCTACGCGTTTGTTCACACAAAACAGAGCCTGGTAATTCGGTGTCGTATTTATACATCCATTTTTCAATTGACATTTGGCTGCTATCTGGGATTTACCACAAATGGGAACGCGAGCCTCAAACCGTTACCCTGGATTATCTGGGTGTGCTGGAAAACTGAAGGCAGTTGGGTTTGATGGGAAAATAGCCACGTTCTGTCGCCTGCAGAGGGCTGCTATTCGGTTTTTGTTCACTGATTAAACTTTTAATGTGTTCTTACTGTTTTATCTCCCATCTTGCTTTTGTCCCCTGTGAATTGTGTCCTGGCGTATAATTCCGTATTCGGGAGATTTTTTGACGTATTGCTTGTTTGAGCTGAGCGACTGTTGCAGTGTTCCTAAGGGGAAGTACGTTATGATGTGCGAACGGAGCTTGCTAAGTTATTCAGCGGGTCTGGAGGCGACAAACGGGTGTTCTTTTGTTGTGGCATGTGATGATATGTTTTGTTAACACGTTCGCAGTTTCGGGTGAAGAACTTGTCTTTGCGGTTTCAAAGAAGCCCGGACACAATCTCAGGAACCAATAAGACTTCGACAAATGGTACTTGTACACCCTCAAATGCAACATTTATTAGTGAACGAAACTTGTTACATTAACTCTAGTGTCATATATTTTGTCTTAATTAGTCACAGTCAGGCTAACGTAATAAAACATGAATTTGTAAAACATAAAATTGTATAATTTTACAATTTTATGTTTTATTATATTAGCCTGATGAAGAGTTAAGTCGAAACATGTTGCTGGAGCTAATGTAACAAGTTCTGTTTGCTAATAAAGATTGTGTTTGACGGTGTACGAGCGCTATCAGTACGGATAACACAACGGGATGCCAAGCATCACACAATGACACGTCCGTATTCGGAAGGTGCTGGAATAGACCAGGGGAATGACGTTTCTTTTCGTCGATTCACTGTCTGATTAGCTTATGGCGATAACTGACTGACTAACTAACTAACTAACTAACTAACTGACTGACTGACTGACTGACTGACTGACTAACTAACTAACTAACTAACTAACTAACTAACTCCATGGAACAGAGGCCTTCTTGAGAAGCTAACAGTTTCTTAGCTAGTCAAGAAATTCCCCGCATTTTATGGAACCCGGAGGTTCATTACCGCATTCACAAGAGCCCGCCGCCTGTCCCTGTCACGAGCTTCTCGTATCCTTTTTCCGTAGCTGAGGTCGTACCAACAATCGGTTCAGGTCCGAGGCTTTGTAGGCTGTATCGTAACATCATAATTTTTTACGGTGAGGAGTTGTTAGCACCTCGCCTAACCCCCAAGGTGGAGGACCCCCCTTGTCGGCTGTCCGCGACTGCCTATTCAATGTATTCGCAGCTACCCTCCATAACTGGAGGCCGTTCCTCCATCCGCAACCTGAGGACGCGCCATGCCGTGGTGACAGGGTCCCACTTAACACTGGCTTATGGCGATAGATTGATTGAAATCACCACGTGGTTGTAAAGGGAGGTTGCGCGCGCAGCCCGAGAAGTACTCGAGTTCTGAGTGTTTTTTCTGAAACCTATTTACAGATTTAAAATCTAGGGGAAGAGAAGAGTGCGAAAGTGGCAGAAGTGTTACCATTTTGGTGGGGAGACCTGAGGGAAGGAGAACACCCAGACGTGGGTGTGATGATAATATTAAAATGGATCTTCAAGAAGTGGGTTGGGGACATGGACTGGATTGGTCTGGTTCAGGACAGGGACAGGTGGCGGGCTCTTGTGGATGCGGTAATGAACCTTCGGGTTCCATAAACCGGCGTGAATTTCTTGACTAGCTGAGAAACTGTTAGCTTCTCAGGAGGGACTCTTCTCCATGGAGTTAGTTGGTTACTTAGTTAGTTAGTTGGTTGGTTGGTTAGTTAATAAGTTAGTAAGTTAGTTATTTAGTTAATTAGTTAGTTGGCAGCCTGCAGAAACTGTATATTTGATACTTTTGTGAGTTTAAAATTTGAAATTTAAAACTACAGTACTGGATTATTTTGATGTTTGTCTTCTCCGTTGGCTTGTATAGTACTTTGAATGAGTAATGTCCGTCTTACAGCCAACAAATTCTTTATTAAAATAAAGGTTTTACTTTTTTTAAAAACTTTTTAGCTTTTTAACCTTTATTTTAATAAAGAATTTGTTGTCTGTAAGACGGACATTACTCATTCAAAGTACAGTACTGGATTTTAAATTAGCCGTGTTTCTGTACTTTGAAGAAATAAAAACAAAGTTGTGACCCCCTAACGTGGGCTGAATTCCCACATACTGACAATTTATACGAGTATTTCGAATTCCCAGGGCTTAATACGAGTGCAGAACATATTAATCTTGTCTAATAAAATATGTTGGCGTACAGAAATATTCAAACTACACTGGTGCGTAAGCCTTGAAGCGCCTCTGCGTGCAAAGAGAACGGTTATAAAAATAAAGAAAACTGTTTCCTGGTACTGGTTCCCTGGATATCAATTCAAATTTTTCCTTTTCAGTCAGCAGCGCAACAGCGGTTCTTCTTCGTACCAATATTTACACAAGCCTTCGAACTTGGGCGGCAGAACCACACAGAGTTTCAGCGTTTGCCCACTGATCACTCTACGAATCCAATTACATTTCAACTCTTCCCCACCTACCAGAGTTAAAATTGATAATAATCTAGACGAAATGTAGCAGAGAAGTACATGTCGCTTCTCTTTATTCAACTTCATATTCCACCCTGCGTTTCGTTTAAATACGAAGTGGAAAAATCTGTCCAACCTTAGCCACTTTATTCAGGTTAACCTTTTACAAATATTAAATCGATTTTCATCGACCTCTGTCATCTCCGCTACAGTAAATTTTGTGGTAAAAAGTCATTTATTTTTAGAATCATTTTGATATTTGAGTGTTGCGAATATCAATTAAAGTGTAGCAGATAAATCAATTTGATGTTGCAGTTTGTTCCATTTTATATTGTAAAGTTCTCCAGTAACCAGTCACAATCGCGGTGATGCCAATAAAATAGGCCTTTTCTGATATATTGACTTAATTGACTGCAGTCTGTTTCTGTGCTGTGTACATGACACGCATTCATGGAAAGGTCGTACCTGAAACGGGAGTTACAGTACGGTGAAAATATTTAAAACGACGAAAATACCAAAATAACCATATTTTCTTAGCGATAAGTTGTGAACATGAGCTCTGCGCTCTTCTGGGGTGTAACGCAGCGTCGAGTGGTAATATTTTACCGACGTTTCGGGACAACGTATCGGTCCCATCTTCAAGGGTCAAGAAGTCCAAGAAGATTACCGACGTTTCGGGACAACTTATCGGTCGCATCTTCAAGGGTCAAGAAGTCTAAGAAGAGTACCGACGTTTCGGGAAACTTGTGGGTCCCATCTTCAAGGGTCAAGAAGTCCAAGAAGATTACCGACGTTTCGGGACAACTTATCGCTCCCATCTTCAAGGGTCAAGAAGTCCAAGAAGAGTACCGACGTTTCGGGACAACGTATCCGTCCCATCGTCAAGGTTCAAGAAGTCCAAGAAGGGTGCCGACGTTTCGGGACAACGTATCGGTCCCATCTTCAAGGGTCAAGAAGTCCAAGAAGAGACTTATTGACCCTTGAAGATGGGGCCGATACGTTGTCCNAGCGTCGAGTGGTAATCCTTTGCCGACGTTTCGGGACAACGTATCGGCCCCATCTTCAAGGGTCAATAAGTCTCTTCTTGGACTTCTTGACCCTTGAAGATGGGACCGATACGTTGTCCCGAAACGTCGGCAAAGGATTACCACTCGACGCTGCGTTATACCTCAGAAGAGCACAGATCTCATCAGCATCGCGGCGGAAGCCTGAAATGACGGAAAGTTGTGAACATGAACGTCTGTATTTCGATGCATTTCAACAGGTACCATAATTGATTGTCTGTTTCGCAGAAAAGGTATGGTGTAGGTCAGCAACAGAATGGGCTTTGTACAGGCTGTGAAGGTATATGGAGGAGTGGAGGTATAGCCCCACTAATTCTTAACCTCGGTGCTTGACAGATGTGAATCATCCAACTTCACGTCGTGGACGCTTTAGCCCCGGAAAAAATGCCTCCAATGTCCATTGAATAGGAGGCTAAATAGGCCTGAGAGTCTATTTAAATAGTATGGAAAAAAATGGCATCCAGCTGTAGCTTGTAAGGTTAAAACAATTAATTCAGACATGTGGAATTCATAAAGCCAGTACTGTATATTGGATGTAACAAACATTCAATATGGATTGCTGAATGGCAAGGTTCAACAGAATCCCTATTGCTGCGCACGTAGGCCTGCTATATATGTCAGTGCCTGCCACTTGTTAGCCAACACTGTGCTGGAACATCCCCCATAAAAATTCAAACCTTCTGGTATATCACGCCTTTTCGACAAGCGGTAATCCCAGTTACCGACGTGTGTAAGGTCAGTAACGCCTGAGACACGCCAGTAGTTGCGTATTTACCAGTGGACATGTGGAATATTTCAACTATTTGGGTAGCCTGATAACAAATGATGCAAGATGTACACGTGAAATTAAATACAAGATTGCCATCGCGAAAGCAGCATTCAACACGAAGACCCTTTTCACCACGAGATTGGACTTAAATTTAAGGAAGGAACTAGCAAAGCGCTACATTTGGTGCATAGTTTTGTAACGTGATGAAAATTGGACACTTCGGACACTAGATCAGAAATACTTGGAAAGTTTGGAAACGTGGTGCTGCAGAAGGATGGAGAAGATCAGTTGGACCGATCGTGTGAGAAATGAAGAAGTATTACTTAGAGTCAAGGAGGAGAGGAATATCCTGCATACAGTAAAGAGAAGGAAGGCTGACTGGATTGGTCACATCTTGCGTAGGGACTGCTTTCTGAAACATGTTATTGAAGGAAAGAGAGAGGGAAGGATAGAAAGGACGGAAAGAGGGGGGAGAAGACGTAAGCAGCTATTGGATGACGTTAAGGAAACAAGAGGATACTGGAGATTGAAAGAGGAAGCACTAGATCGCACTGTGTGGAGAATTCGCTTTGGAAGAGGATATGGACCCGCCGTAAGACAGGCCAGAGGTTGAATGAATGAATGAATGAATGAGTGAATGAATGAATGAATGAATGAATGGCGCAACACCTCAGACGACGTTATGCTGTGTCAGCAGGAGTGTGAGAAGCTACTCGCCCTCCCTTGTGGCTTCCGTTCAGTTCAGGCCGGTACACGTTGCCCTGAGCTCGCCTTTAATATTTTACTCTGCAGTTCACGTTTCAGTATTGCACGTTATTGCTTACATCAGAGCTTTTGGGCAAAACTTTGGTGGCTCATATTTCTTTCATGCGATTTCATGGTAACCTCCTTCACTGTACCTCACAGCAAGAAAGTCACCGACTGTGTAAAATTATTGCTTCGAAGGACAATGTTGTTTGTTTGTTTGTTTGTGTGTTGTTTGTTTGTGTGTTGTTTGTTTGTGTGTTGGTAACCTCCTTCACTGTACCTCACAGCAAGAAAGTCACCGACTGTGTAAAATTATTGCTTCGAAGGACAATGTTGTTTGTTTGTTTGTTTGTGTGTTGTTTGTTTGTGTGTTGTTTGTTTGTGTGTTGTTTGTTTGTGTGTTGTTTGTTTGTGTGTTGTTTGTTTGTTTGTTTGTTTGTTTGTTTGTTTCTTTCTTTCTTTCTTTCTTTCTTTCTTTCTTTCTTTCTTGCTTTCTAATTTTGGTCTCTTTTACCTTCTCACTGTAGATGTACGCGGTTATTGGTTGCCCCTGATCACACTGCATGACAGGGATTGTCCACAAATGACGTCACGCTCCGATTGGGGGGGGGGGGGTTGAGAGTTTTGTGACAGTGTGTGAAAAAAGGGGGACAGGGGGTTCGGAACACCGTGACCCGTCAAAAAAGTGTTAATACAACCAGTATGATTCTGTGTAAAGCTGGTTAGACTTCTCATACGTTGACTGCAGTCAGACAATTCGCCGGCTGTTGCTGAAGGGGCAGAAAGCGGCCTGTCGCTACTGTTTTCAGTAGAACACAACTGTGCACGTTACTGTTACCATGTTTTGCGTTAGTAGAATAGTACGGACCAGCAAGTGTTTTGGCTTAACGTACTTACTGTAGGCAATTCATTTTCTTGTGACTTAGGGGGACGGGCATAAATTTGTGACGTAATTTAGAAAAGGGCGGTCAGATTTTTGTGACGAAATGTGAGAAGAGGGGATAGATTCGGTTTTACGCCAAAATCATATTACATCATTTATGGACGACCTTCCCCCACACGTGCGGTAGAACTCCTCTGGACTAGTGATCAGCCCGTCGCAGAGACCTTTACCTGACAAACAACACTCGAAAGAGACAGACATCCATGCCTCATGCAGGATTCGAACCCACGATCCCTGCAAGCGAGCGGCCACAGACCCACGTCTTAGACCGCGTGGCCACTGGGATCGGCCAAAGACAATGTTTTGTGGCGTTCGGTTATACGGGTAAATGATCACGCGTGCAGGGACCTTAATGATTCGGGACGGGGTGGTCTCGGTCGGTTTCAAAGTAACGCATATACCAGCCGTCTAGGAAACGCCCCGACACCCCAGTACCGCAGCTATCAAATACAAGTTTGAGCGTTCGTTATACGCAGTCTGCTTGGTAGGATACAGATCGCAACAGGCAGTGTTTCAATACAGGCACAGTGTTTAACAGCCGCCAGCCACTGTCGGCCTGATAATCCGCCGTTAGTAAAACGTGTCTTTGACGAAGTTGCTGCAACACGAATAGGCCTAACTGGTAGAGACTGACATTTTGGGTTTTTAAATGATCCGTAACCGTGCACTGAACAGTTAGATACGGTGACTAACACCAGCAAATGCATACAGATTTATGAAAATATATTATAAATCTAGTGATACCTCCTACATGTTTCGGCCACTCATGTGGCAATCCTCAGGGAGGTTCGTTACGGAGAATAAATACATTGAGATGTTACAAAAATTTGTGAAAAAATGTACAGGTGTAAAATATTAAGTTTTAAAAATTACATGCTTTGAAATACATGTGAAGTTTAAAATACAGATACAAAAATTTTTGTGATTAGTGATAGTGTGTAATGACATATGTAGGAAGAATTTATGTCACTTTCCTGAAAGGAAAGAAGTGTGTGTGTGTGTGTGTGTGTGTGTGTGTGTGTGTGTGTGTGTGTGTGTGTGTGTGTGTGTGTGTGTGTGTGTGTGTGTAGGAGGTTTTTGGCAATACATTGATAGATAGAATGATGTGCTGTAAGATAGATGTGCGAATTTGTTGGTTTTATGCACGATATCTGACATTGCGTGGTTTCGCGTATTGCAGTTACTAAGAAACAAAATGGTTGGGATGACAGTCCGCGTTGCCCGCCGTTATGCGAACATACGCTGTACGTCTGTTCACATAAAGTGTAACACCTGGGAAACAGGAGACTTTTTTGCATGAAGGGACATGCAATTTATGATGCAATAAATTCTGAGCTGCTAAAACTATTTTGAGGGGAGCGGGGCGGTACAACGACCCGCTACCGGCCGGATGGTACTGGATTCTAACCTCGGTGGGGGCAAGATACTGTCTTTTCACCGTACCCTTCAAGACCGAGCCCTCGAGACCCACCTGTCATTTACAATGGGCACCGGGGATCTTTCCGCTGGGGTAAAGCGGCCGAGGCGTGGCGCTGATCACTAAACCCCACCCAGCACAGAGGTTATGAATGAGCAGAGCTGATATTTTCACTTGTTCCTGTGCCTCCTGTGGCATGTTATGGGGTGACTTTTACTTTTGAAACTACCTTGGAGCCATTAAGGATTGATAGTTTCCTGTAATGGTTAGTAACAGATGTATTTTATTTGTGACTTACACGCTGCTCGATATTAAAGCGAACTTGTATGTCTTTACATCAACCTCTTAACCTGTGACTATATTTTTTGTATTAGTCTATGAAGGCACTCAGTCAGCGTTTCCTGTAACATTCTTTTTTACAGCTGCACGGACTTGCTACTGCTCTGAGCAGAAAAATTTTCACGACCTGACGACTGCGCGGTAATCTGAAAGTTTTTTTTGTGATATGCATAGTAAGAAAATTCCAGCTGCGTGCTCAGGGAGCTTTTAAGTTACTGCGTGGCAGCGTACCCGCGCATCTGAGAGGGACACTGCACTCACTGGACAGGTCGACTTTGCCTCTTAGCGAATGTAAGTTAAAAAAAAAATTACGGTACAAATCCCGACGGATATGGCGTAATGTTTTCAGAACAGGGGGGAAAAAATGGTTACAGAGACGGAATAAAGCGCTTACAAATACTCATGTGGGTATGATAACCTATGGTTTTGTCTCTTCTGTAGAATATCTCTACAAAACCAGCTCTGTGATTGAACATATCGAGAACTAATTAAAAATCTGATAGCGTTTTGAATTTTTTAGGGAACTCGAAATTGCGATCGCAGTCTTCTGTCGTATAACACCTTGCGATTTTTTAGGTGGCTACACACAGTACTGAGGAACTTGCTTCCACTAAATTTGGAGAAATCCTCCGCCAGACTCGGTGCGGTAACTCTGTGCCCTATCTTGCGACACAGTTGTTGTGTTAACATGGGTCTCACCCGTAACCGCCTCGTGCTTACATAGCCATGTTTAATGTGAAATGTGGTGTGATGTACATACTTAATTCGAAACTGTCTCCTGCAGTGGCTGTGCACATGCAAACTCACTTTCACACAACGTGATCGTTCCTTACGGTAGCAGCACCGTTCATGATGCGTCGCAAGAGTCTATGCCGTGTCTGAGGTTTCACTCGACACACCAGCTCCTTCAGGTAGTCCCTCAAGTATAAAGAAAATAGTGTTAAGTCTAGGGCTGACCAGACATGATGACCACCACGACCAATCCAACAATTTTTACAATGCATTTTCATTTACTTTTAATCTGTGTACCGACATCTGGAGGAGCGTAATGGTATTGCAGCCATATGTTTAACCTTTTAAAGCCTAGCGGTAACTTTACGTACCACCAGGTTTAACATTAAAAATTCTACGTGGTGCCCACATTGCGTTTATGTGTTTTGTACGGATCTCAGAACAAACAGCAACTTTTGCCTTATAAAACATTAAGAGATTGGTTTTTATAACCGAAGTGGAGAGTCTTTACAGCGCGGTACGCACTGAGTCCTTATATAAAACAGATACGCATCGTCTTTAAAGGGTTAATCTGTGTCAGAGGGGAATGTCTTCCAAAGGGACTGGTAGCTCATCCTATGGGATGTTCAGGTGGAATCTGCTGTTAAAGGCTCCTCATAACAAATGACCTAGCTGGATGGTCGTCGATAAGATGGCACCACATATATACCTCAAAGAGATGTGGGAAATTGCTTGCAACAGCATACTTAGAGATTGTTGGGAAATCGTAGGGGGGTGCTGTGACACTTGGTTATCCCATATTCCAAAGACTGGGCTTCATCACAAACAAAATATTTTGAACAATATATATGTCCATTGATATGAACAGTAATATTTCCTTCTTGACCCTGTTGACTAGGCTAATGCGCCATACTTGTATATAAACAGCAGACGGAGTATTATATCCAAACACCCATGGAAAGTCTGGCATTGTAAATATACATTAAAATTTTATCATTGTCCATTCCGTGTACGTACTGTTAAACATGTTTTCACCAACTCGTAAACAAATTAAAATAAAATATATAGAAAACTTCACAGAAGTCCCGACATGTTTCGTTGTGCTAACACACCATCTTCAGGGTAACACACTGAACACTGAACACTTAAATGGCAATCAAGTTATTATGTGGCCCTCACAGAAGTAAGTAAAATGTCAAGCATCGTGCTTAATACTTAGTAATTGAGCCTACATTGCTTTCTACTGTACGGCCCCCTGATGATGGCACCTCGGTGCCGAAACATGTAGGAGTTTTGTAATTGCTCATGAATGTGTTTTTTTTCATTGCGTTAGTTGGTTGTTGTAACAATTGTAAGAACATGCGCGGCATGAACAGCATAATGTACATTACAGTGATTAGTGTACAGATGTGAAGAACTGTCCTGTGCTGTGTATGACTCTCTGCTTCTGTAGTAAGTCCATAATGCTCATATCTGCCAACGATATTAGGGGAGAGATGTTTTATTGCGTTTCTTAGTCCTTCCCTCTTCTACCTACTTGTTCACAGTAGGTCTAGAGGGTTTTTATTTTCACTTGATCACACTCAGACACACACCACAGTCGGTAGGGCTCCTCTGGACGAGGGATCGGTCCGTCGCAGAGACCTCTACCTGACAACATAAACACTGTACAACAGAAAAAAATCCATGCCCCCGGTGGGATTCGAACCCACGATCCCAGCAAGCGCTTGGCCGCAGACCTACGCCTTAGACGGCGCGGCGACTGGGATCGACTGGGCGGAGATGTATGAGTGCCAATATTGCGTATGTAATGTGAGTCCAAAACGGGGATGTTTTAAAATCGATCGCATTGTGAAGATGAACAGTCATCTCCACGCAGTGCCGTGTTTGCGTTTGCTTTTTAGAGCTCTTCGATGTACGTCTTAACCTTTTAAAGCCTAGCGGTAACTTTACATACGACCAGATTTAACATTAAAAAATTCTACGTGGTGTCCACATTGCGTTTATGTGTTTTGTACGGATCTCAGAACAAACAGCAACTTTTGCCTTATAAAACATTAAGAGACTGGTTTTTATAACCGAAATGGAGAGTGTTTACAGCGCGGTACGCACTGAGTCCTTATATAAAACAGATACGCTTCGTCTTTAAGGGGTTAATGTGATAAAAGACTCCCCAAATACACATGATTACTGCATCCAGACGTTTCGATTCAACGCCTAGGAATATAAAAGTCCTTGGGGGTGAACATTGCTCGGATGTGCACTATAATCCCTAGACAACGGTGTAACATGGGCGATATCACTTTTGCGTATTTGGACTGTTTACTTCGTCACTGATTACACAAACACGACGTTTGGAAAACGGACTTTTCGTCTTCAGTTGCACTCAGCTAACACAACACCTTCTAAGTCTGGAGAAGTGAGTGCACCTGAAGACAGAAGAAATCTGCTTTCGAAACGTCGTGTTTGTGTAATCAGTGGCGATGAGAAGTGAGTGATGTCTGGTATGAACATTGCTCATCTTGCAAGGTTTGAGGCTGTGACAGCAGGTGTTGCGTCATGGAGAGAAGTATATATATATATACATTTGCCGACGTTTCGAGGATCTTTAACGTCGTAACTTTGAGGATGAAAGCACAACAATTTCTCGAAACGTCGGTAACTATTTATTGATCGATACGGATTAACGTCCCAGAAGACTCGTATCTTCATTGCGTTGAATAAAACCCAGAACCTTTGCAAAGCGCCAAAGAGTGGAAAAGCAAAATAGGACAAGGAAATGTAACCTTACAGGAAATGGACTGAAGAATCTTGACTAAGTGGAGAAGTGGGAGTAACCTGTACTTGAACGCACATTTGTCGTAGAGAAAAAGGTTGGGAAACGGCGAAAGACGAAGCGAAAGCCGTTTGGTACATTTTCGACACCGTCTAAGTGGATACTACCAAGTGAACACTTTGCTGCAGAGGTATAACTCTAGTGGAGCGGGGTAGAACCGATAAAATACTTTACAAAAAAAGCTTTCTCGGTCGTATTCTCGTTTGGAATCTTGTAGAAATGTGCGTTCTTCTAGACCGCAGAGGGACTCCGCCCATCCTAAACTTTCCACTAAAGGCCCCAATGGATTTACTGCACGTTACAACACAAGAAGGTAGTGGCAATGAATCTCTGTGGTAAGAAATTAAAAAAAAAAGATATCGTATGCTTTGTGGAAACATATGTTAGTAAACGTTCCTCTCTTTATTTGAATCGATTCCATAAGGAGGTCTAAACTGATACGAATGGAGCAGCGGGCAGAGGCCTACCTTACAGCACGGGTATCGAAAGCATTACTTAGCGTAACTAACCCTGACGGTTAGGACAGATCGTGACAAGCAGTACGTGTTTACTATAACACTGAGGCGCGTTCCCTTAACGTTTTAAAGCCTAGCGGTAACTTTACATACGACCAGGTTTAACATTAAAAAATTCTACGTGGTGCCCACATTGTGTTTATGTGTTTTGTGCGGATCTCAGAACAAACAGCAACTTTTGCCTTATAAAACATTAAGAGATTGGTTTTTATAACCGAAGTGGAGAGTGTTTACAGCGCGGTACGCACTGAGTCCTTATATAAAACAGATACGCTTCGTCTTTAAAGGGTTTAACATTTTAAAGCCTAGCGGTAACTTTACATACGACCTGGTTTAACATTAAAAAATTCTACGTGATGCCCACATTGCGTTTATGTGTTTTGTACGGATCTCAGAACAAACAGCAACTTTTGCCTTATAAAACATTAAGAAATTGGTTTTTATAACCGAAGTGGAGAGTGTTTACAGCGCGGTACGCACTGAGTCCTTATATAAAACAGATACGTGCCGTCTTTAAAGGGTTAAGCACTGTTGCCGTGGAAAAGCAGTAAGTATTACACGTTCTGAGTGTTTGCAGCCTTAGTTATCGAACATTCAAAGCGCATGCGCCGTACAGTATTGTTATCTGTGGCTTGTCTGGCTGAACAGTATTTTTCTACATTATGTCATAAACGGCACGATTTTCAGAAAAAGGTTACTGAATAAAGAATATGTTTTGGGTTACTCTAAAATTTTGTCTTAAATATTTCTCGTTCTAGGAAAAATTGGGCGAAATATTACCATACATGTACTTTGGTCTTCATGTAAATTACCCATTTTTCTTGTCAGATTTTAATGACACCTTAATTTTCTTGACAGATTTTGGAAGAATACTGACATATTAAATTTCATGAAAATCCGCCCAGTAGAAGCTGAGGTGTTCCAAGCGGACAGACAGACAGACAGACATGAACTGATAGTCGGTTTTCGCAATTTTGCGAACGCGCCTAAAAACGTGATAAAATTTTTCTGCTGTTCAGTGCAATGTCTGCCTACGCGGAATTCTAAACATGTTTAGCTTGTTCAGAAAACCATTGAACCACACTGAATCACTTAAAACCATTTTTAGTGTTCTGACATTGGTGTATGACATATGAATTCATTGATTCTGTGGATTTTTCCCCTCATGTATGTTAAAATTTAAATATTGCGTGGTAACATTTGTTTCGAAAGAAGCAAACCTGAAGACGCAGACGGATCCTGTCCCCGAAATGTCGTGTGTTAAATTTTAATACATATGTTGGAAGAAGTCCATAAAAGCAACGAATTCGGTTAAATCCACCTTATTTATGTGACTGTGTTGTACTAGAAATATCCCCGTCATACTGCGGGGTATCATAATATTCACATGCTATCCCCTCCCCCCCTCCAATCCACTGTGATCTCGCAGTTTTTAACGAGAGTCACAACCCAATCTGTATCATTATGGGAACCGGTGTTGTGACGTCACACACAAACCAAGCTATATCGTAAACATGTCAATTTATTCGTCACTCGGCCGTCCCATGGCCCAGGCGGTTAGTCGCCGGCCTTTCGATCACGGGTCAGTCCATGTGGGATTTGTGGTGGACAAAGTGGCACTGGGACAGGGTTTTCTCCTAGTACTTCGGTTTTTCCCTGTCAGTTTCTTTCCACCGGTGCTCCATTACACGGAAAAAGGAAAAAAACTAGTCATCTTCATCACAGGGTTGCACGATAAACCTCAAGGCTGCGGTGAGTCCGTAGCCTCTGCTGGAGGGCCCTTCACCTCCTCAAAAAAAAGAAAATTCGGTCACTCAGTCTTGTCTCCGTACTTACCGACTTTACTCTGGCTTCTTGAGCCTTCATTCCAGCTGTCTCACGGCTGCCATCTGGTGGTAATATTTTAAAAAACTTAGCTTTTCACTTGGTTTCCATGGAATCAAGTCTGTATCATCATTATAGCAACGGCGTAAACATGTCAACCCGGTTGTGACTCAGTCACTCACTCAGTAAATCAGTCGCTGAATCACACGAAGTGCGGTATATAATGTAGACGGTGTCCTATCACAATTTCAGTGTGGGCTTCTCATCCCCTTCATGCGGTAGATCCGGCCCACCTTTGCCTCTGCATTTCGTAGAGCTGATAGTATTTAGCGAAGTAACTTATGCAGGTTCTTGTACTTTTAATAGCCCCCTTCACCCTGTCACGTCCCCACTCTGAGACCCAAAAGTTAATCTCAGCACTTCGTTCTCCAGCAGTGTGATCTGAGATGCTCAGATTACTAAACTACACACAAACAATGTAGTTATCGAAGTCACGCAGATATTCAACATTGCCGGCAATGGTTACACAGAATTCTCGTCGGCGTTATTTGAAGTTCATGGAAATTATTTTAAAATAGGAATAATGAAATACAAATTAATTGAAGCTCAGAAATTCTGTGTGAGGTCAAGAACTACGTGGAAAAGGCCACTTATAGCCTTATGTGTAAAAATATTATTTGGCCTATAATATGAACAGTATTATATGATTATATAATGTATATTATATAATATTATTATATTGTTAATAATATAGCAATATTACATTATTAGTAATAGGCCTATATGATTATATGATATATATAATATTATATTGTTACTAATATAAAAATATTATATTATTAGTAATATTATATGATTATAATATATTATATACTGTTATTAATAATATAAAATATATGATTAGTAATATTGTATGATTATGCAATATATATTATATAATATTATATTGCTAATAACATAATAGTACTATATTATTAATAATGTATGATTATATAATATATAATATGTAATATATAATATAATATTATATTATTAATCTATAATAATATTATATAATTATATAATATATGTCATATAATATTATATTTTAATATAATAATATTAGTATATTATTAATAATAACAATATTGTTATCGCACACCACTTAGTAAACAAGCCGTATTCTCTGTGGACGACAAGAAACAAACACAATCAAGAAAATGTTCCGGAAAGGCACTCATAGACTGCACCCGTCCGACGCCTACACCTTTTCGATCAAATTATTTATCATACGTTCTATTGGCTTTAATATTTCATATTGACATGTATGTTGTAACACCCCAGGACTGAGATGTCAACCTAACCGTACAAAATGAAATTGCAATTGTGATTTTAAATTTATGTGTTTTAGGGACTTGAACATGATCACTTAGTGGTCGAAACATGTAGCCGTTCAACTGCTCTCATAAGCTTAACATATATTTGTGCTGATGGTGACTGATAACCAGCTTGTTATATATACAGCACAACGGGATGTGCAAGCTGAGAGCTGTAATGGCTAATCTGGCCTTGTTGTAAATCAGTATGGCTGAAAATCGAAATTGCAAGTGCAAGTCTACAATTTCGAATTTAAAAGAAGTCTGTCCAACAGTTTAGGCTCAGTTACTGGGTCAGGACAGACAGACAGACAGACAAGACCGACAGATAAGACAGACAAGACAGGCAGGCAGACAGACAGACAGACAGACAGACAGACAGACAGACAGACAGACAGACAGACGGACGGACGTACAGACAGACAGACAGATAAGACAGACAAGACAGACAGACAGATAAGACAGACAAGACAGACAGACAGACAGACAAGACAGAAGACAAGACGGACGGACAGAGAGACAGACAGACAGACAGACTTGCGCATAAAGCGTCATTTTCAACATGTAGCCAAGGTCTAACAGTGCCGTTACTATCCTAGTGGTAAGACTCGACTGTTCCGTTCCTATCCTAGTGGTAAGACTCGACTGTTCCGTTGTTATCACAAACCCGGTAATGGTACGTTCAATACATGATCCTGTTTATTCTCAGAACGGTATGGGACACACAGAATAAACCACGTGGGAAAACCTCCGATCTCTTTGATGTTAGATTATGTGGGTAATTTGTTTACTGGTGTGTTTTAAAGTGGTAATAATAGAGATTAAATGTGTGTGTCTACTGTACCTGACGTGTAGACTTCAGGATATGCAAATGCAAATGCATATTTATCTGATTTAATTTCAGTTCATGTTTTGTACGTATTTGACTGATGTGTTTTCTCCCTGAAGGTGATCCATAACGAATCGAAACATGTCTTTTTTTAATGTTTTAATGTAATGTCATACTGCAAGTTTGTTTAGTTTCGTTTCGTAGTCCTTCCCTCTTCTACCCACTTGTTCACAGCAGGTGTCGGGGGTTTTTATTTTCACTTTATCACACTCAAACACACACCACAGTCGGTAGGACTCCTCTGGACGAGGGATCGGCCCGTCGCAAAGACCTCTCCTTGACAACACACAAACACTGTACAAGGAAAAATATCCATGCCCCGGTGGGATTCGAACCCACGATCCCAGCAAGCGCTCGGCCGCAGACCTACGCCTTAGACCGCGCGGCCACTGGGGTTGGCCTGCGCAACATTGTACGTTTGGTAAATATCATATTCTGAATTGTCAATTAATGCACAGAAATGAATACCATACAACTTGCTTAGAATGTTTTATTGTAATGTAACTAAATCGCGCCATTTCAACGGTCTTGACAAAATCTCCAAACAAATACACTAACGACATATTACTGGTCACGTAACCGGATCGTGAACACAGGTAGATATGTCTAGACATGTGTCTCGCAAACTGAAGTTTGCCCTGCTGCATTTTTTAACGACATAACAGGTTATTATGGCGATGTCATAACAGCGGAGTCTTCTTCCATCTGTCTTCTTTTCCTGCAGCGTGCATATCAATTCGTCTTCATTCCGTCGAAAGATAAAAACAAAGACGTGCCAAGGAAGTATGCGGGTCTCGTCACAGTCTGACTGGGGTGACAGAAGTGCCTTTCTGAGTTGCAAATGTGTCTCGGTGAAGAAACAGGCCAAATGGGCTGCCAAATGCACCCAGCACAGACGTCTTGATGCAGTGTTTTAAGTTTTGAGGAGTGTCAAATTGTTTAATGGTATCACTGCCTTGTATTCTGGAGTTACGAACTTGAATCTGTTCCCATTAGCAGGTTGTAATGACTCGAATGTGGGGCACGCGGTGGCGCAGTTCGTTGAGGCACTGCACCACAAACCGGAAGGTTGCGGGTTCGATTCCCGATGGTGTCATCGAAATTTTTAAATTTTGAAATAATTCTTCCGGTCGCACTATGGCCCTGAGGTCTACTCAGCTTCTAACAGAAATGAGTACCAGGAATATTTCCTGAGGGTAAAGGCGGCCAGTGCATAGGGCTGCCAACCTTAACCATCTTCATGTGCCGATTGTCTAGAAATCTGAGAGGCTGAACCTCCTGGAAGCCTAAGGGCCTGTCCAGGCCTGTACAGCGAATGCTTTGCCGTTCTTATGATTCGAGATTTTAGCGATGAAGGACTGCGTGACGTCCCCCCGCCCGCCTGTCTGTCTGTCTGTCCGCATGAAACAATTCATCTCCTACCGGACATATATTGCAGATTTTTATTGAAAATATCGACACAGTTTATAATCGGACAAAATTAACACTTGAGATCTGCGCTGTTCTGGAATATTACGCAGCGTTGAGTGGTGATTATGTACCGACGTTCCGGCACATCTTATCGGTCACATATTCAAGGGTCACGAAGTCTTCTTGGATTTCTTCATCTCAGAGCCGGTCTGGACGGAAGCGGAAGATCCCTCCCTTACCCGGATTCTATACCGGGAACGTTAACCTTTTAAAGCCTAGCGGTAAATTTACGTACGACCAGGTTTAACATTAAAAAATTCTACATGGTGCCCACATTGCGTTTATGTGTTTTGTACGGATCTCAGAACAAACAGCAACTTTTGCCTTATAAAACATTAAGAGACTGGTTTTTATAACCGAAGTGGAGAGTGTTTACAGCGCGGTACGCTCTGAGTCCTTATATAAAACAGATACACTTCGTCTTTAACCTTTTAAAGCCTAGCGGTAACTTTACATACCACCAGGTTTAACATTAAAAAATTCTACATGGTGCCCACATTGCGTTTATGTGTTTTGTACGGATCTCAGAACAAACAGCAACTTTTGCCTTATAAAACATTAAGAGACTGGTTTTTATAACCGAAGTGGAGAGTGTTTACAGTGCGGTACGCACTGAGTCCTTATATAAAAGGGATACGCTTCGTCTTTAAAGGGTTAATATTGCAGCGAGCCGCTATACCGACTGCGCTATCGCGGCCCATGAGACCTGTGTACATTTACCACATTATCGCGCCGTCTACTACGTAAGTACAAGAAATCGAGTTACTAAGACGCGGAGAAAACTGAAGTTGTGGTCAGTCAGAAGGCGGTTGGCATGATACTGAGAAAATACACAGTGAATATAGTGTAAAACATGGAAAGGCACATTTAAAGGGAAAATAAACGACTGAATGAGGCAGAAGTGTGAAGCGCCGCAGAATTGTCCGGTTTATGAACGAATTTAAAACCTTATGGCCGTCGCTAAATGCAGTGCAGTGGCTGATGTGCAGATGAATGAATAAGAAATTTGGTTCATGGAAATACAAGGGGGCAGGGACTGGGAAACACTGGCAACCAATGCATCTAAATGTTTGTAAATGATACTGTGAGAGACAGACAGACGATCAGAGGAACGCCGGCCTGTTTGTTACACCATAATGGCCACACGTACGCGGTCCGCATTTGTAAGTTAATACGCCTGAGCTATAGTATCCACGATTGAAGTGTTTATTTGGTTGAACTGAGCGCAGACGGTGTGGTGTCACTTATTTCATCGTCATAACACACAGTGTCACTGGATACATGCGTTGTATTAATTGTGTGAATACTGTATGAAGGAGGTTACAGACTGCTGGCAAACAAACCTTTGCCACCCGCGCATTCATTAACACCCTAAAGTTATCATGTTAGTCACGTGGCGTATGCAATATTGATGTATAATTCTGCCCTTTAAAGACGAAGTGCGATCTGTTTTATTTAACCTTTTAAAGCCTAGCGGTAACTTTACGTACCACCCGGTTTAACATTAAAAAATTCTACGTGGTGCTCACATTGCGTTTATGTGTTTTGTACGGATCTCAGAACAAACAGCAACTTTTGCCTTATAAAACATTAAGAGACTGGTTTTTATAACCGAAGTGGAGAGTGTTTACAGCGCGGTACGCACTGAGTCCTTATATAAAACAGATACGCTTCGTCTTTAAAGGGCTAAAGACCCAGTTCGTACTGCGCAGTAAACGCTTTGATCTCGGTTATAAAAACCAATCAGTTTATGTTATATAGCAGAAAAGTCGCTATCTGTTGTGAGGCAAATACAAAACACATAAATACTCCATGTGGGTAGAACGTAGAATTTTTTGAATCTCAAAACCTGTTGGTATATAAAATAACCACTGGGGTTTAAGGGGTTAATTACACCAGTATGAACTGTTGATTTCAGGCCCCCGCTGCGGTGTAAATGACGTTTTCGCTTTTCTGGAATGTTGCACAGTATGGATTAGTACTTATGTACCCGAGTTTCGGGACAACCTGTGGTACCATCTTCAAGGGTAAGTCTACGATGCGTAACATCCCAGAAGAGCGAAGATATCAGTATGAACTGTTTACGAGACACTGTCACCTCAAAGAAACACACGGCAACTACCTTATAAAGACGAATAGGGCAATACTATGTAGGGAGGTAAATGCCATTTATTTTGAGAGTGCTACGAAACGGATGTATACGTCATGTGGGGATAAAACAGAGTTTATGAATGTTAGAAACTGGTGGTACATGTACTGACCACTAAGTGTAAGATCAGCTAACAAACTAACTAACCAAAACCAATGAGAAGCTATCCCATTACAAGCATGGACAGACCCTGAGGGTTCCAGGAGGTTGAGGCTCCCAGATTTCAAGACAGTTGGCACATGAAGGTGGTATGGTTGTTAGCCCTACGCACCGGCCGCATTTACCCCCTCCCCCCAGAAAATATTCCTGGTAATCATTTGTGTTAGAGGCTGAGTCGGTCCCAGGGCCATAGTGCGGCCGGAAGGATTATGTCAATCAATAATTCCAATTACCCCATCGGGAATCGAACCCGCGACCTTCCGGTTTGTAGTGCAGTGAATAGTCGCAGAACCGATTGAAAAATTCCCATCTCTAGTGGAGCCCCTACCTGGTTCGTGATTCATTTTAATATTATTCAAATTAGACACAATTAAATACCGTCTACACAACCTCAATTTAAAGTTATTATTTATAAAATATTAGGCTACATGTTTCGGCCACCTAGGTGGTCATAATCAGGCCTCGTTGCAGAATATAAGAGAAGGAGATTATTGCCAGTGAGATCTCATATTGACATAATATTTGTGGAACTTATTGCCTATGCAGTATGGTTGGTACGAAGTATAAAGTTTAAAAAATTTTCAATTTGTAAAATACATTATTATATTATGTATTACCCTCTTTATACGCCTAATATTATATTCAGTTTTTCCAACCAAAATTGTACATACATTTTTCATATCTCACATGCGCTAGAGGTGCCTCAATTACCTCATCCTCCTTCATTTGAATGCCGCAATGTTACATGCTGAAGAGTACAAATCATGGAATTCCTCATTATGCGTTATCTTCACTCTGCTGCTACGTCTTCCATTTTACATCCAAAGCATTCTTCTCAGTACCGTGTTCTCGAACACACTCAGCTCCGGTTCTTCCCTTATTTATGTTAGGAAATGGAGTATAAGTTTTGCTACTGTATATTTAGGAGAGGAAAAAGAGGCATTGAGATGTAATACAAAGCTTGGGGCTTCAGTTCTTCAGTAGAGTTAAGTGGGTAATTTTAACAAACATCATTTGAGCAGTTGATGTAATGAACATTGAATTTAGTTACTTAGAGAGGAAGATTTTCAGAATTTATTTAACTTTTCTTTTTTATATTCGTTTTTTAAACGAAGGCAAGTGCGTTGTCTGAGACTTGTAATGTAGTTGAAGGGATGAGAAATTCATGCATTTTAAATTTTGTTTTAGGCATCCCGTTGTGAAACTTACAAGAAAAGTCCTGAACTGACTAGTGTATGGTGCAGACACACCTGTGCTTCTACACCTGCTAACTAACTAACTAACTAACTAACTAACTAACTAACTAACTAACTAACTAACTAACTAACTAACTAACTGACTGACTGACTGACTAAGTAACTAACTAACTCCATGGAGCAGAGGCCTTCTTGAGAAGCTAACAGTTTCTCAGCTAGTCAAGAAATTCCCGCATTTTGTGAAACCCGGAGGTTCATTACCGCATTCACAAGGGCCCGCCACCTGTCCCTATCCCGAGCCAGCTCAATCCAGTCCATGCCCCATCCCACATCTTGAATATCCATTTTAATATTATCCTCCCATCTACACCTGGGTCTCCCAAATGGTCGCTCTTCTGTACCTGCTACCTCCCCGAAACATACTTCTTGTTTCAGACAAGATAGGCAGTGTGCTTGTAACTTAACTTTCCGGGCCGTTAGCGTAACCATTGTTGTAGTTCAAACACAACAATGCACTCTGTGTTTGTGTTTTTGAGCTACATGTTAATGTCAACTACATAAAGATATTGAGTGTTGCACAACAGTGTGTTTGTGGCAAATTTATGTCGCTGGCAACAATAAAATGTACGTAGGTCTTCATGTAAAGTGTCCGATGCTGCATTGAAACAGAATAATCTTCGTTCACTCGTGGCCTTCTTTAGACGTAAAATTTGGCTAAACGGATCGTAATGACAGATACACAATCGTTGCGCAGTTTCTCAGTTTTTGTAACTGTTGGGGTAAAACATTTTAGGAGGTCAATTATGGAGCAAAAAGTACTTAATATTATAAGCGAGAGAGAGAGAGCGTGCGTGCGTGCGTGCGTGCGTGTGTGTGTATTCTTGCCTTAGTTATCAGACACGCACAGCGAATCTTTTCTGCGCCGTATTATATTGGCATCTGTGGCCTGTCCGGCTGTACCATTTTTTCCGAAAATCGTGCCGTGAACAGCACGATTTTCGGAAAGAAACTATTGGACATAAAATGTGGTTTTATTTTCTCTACAACTTTTAAATATTTCTCATTCTAAGAATAATACAGCGAGATACCACCATAAATGCACATATGTCTTCATGTAAAGTACCCGTTATTCTTGTCAGATTTTAATGAGACATGAATTTTCTCGACAGATTTCAGAAAAACCTCAAAATACAAAATTTCATGAAAATCGGTCCAGTGGGAGCCGAAGTTTTCCATGCGGTCAGACGGACGGGGGACGGACGGACAGACAGACAGACATGAAGTTAATACCGCTTTTCGCAATTTAGCGAACGCTCTTAAAAATCGGAAACGCTCCGATTTCCCAAGTAAGTAAATGAACGGTCTAATAAACCTAGGAACGGGAAAGGTAACACCCTGTAACTTATACAAAATGCAGACTCTACCAAACATCACCAAGGAAAATAAGTGAACGGTGTAATGAACCTAGGAACGCAGAAGGTAACACCTGTAACTTCTACACAATGTAGATTCTACCTGACATCACCAAGACAATAAGGTCTTATATACGTCTACAAAGACAGGCTTGCAGTTAGCAACGAAATTAGACAACATTTGGCCGCACAAGGTATGCTTTCTGTACCTTTAATTTTAACGCAGTAAGTTTACATATTTCTGAGGTAAATGAAGATATTTCGGCCTAAGTAGGTCTGCATTGATAATTTCCAATTTTGTAAAAACCTAAACTTTATATGCAAACAAATGTCGTAACATTCTGAATACTCATTCCATATTCGCACACAGTTTCCGCTAATTTTTGGTATTGATACCTGACGATGGCCTTTTGCAGCCGAAACTTGTTGTACGTTTATAAATATAAAAGAGCTGCGAAGAGTGTCGTGTTTAACGGTTTATATAATATCTTCCTTATTCGTTTTAGCGGGAAAAACTGTAAGAAAGAGATAATTTGGTAGAATCAGGTGTAGATGGAGCATAATATTCAGTGTACGAGTACCTTGTAGGAATGGGCTGTGCGTATGTGGGCTGAATTAAAATGACGGTATATGGAGTGGAATTTATTGACCAATGGATGGGTTACATGTCTGCTTAAGAGGGGCCCTTTGCTGTGGAGCTTGTGCCGTGTATAGAGATGCACAAATGTTCCTGTCTGGTTAAAATTCAGCCTGTGCCTCTAATAAGAATCAGCCGTTAATTACAAAATATATGCGCGTATTTTGTTCATTATATCTAAAACATTATTTCTCATTCGTTTGACTGTAGGTTTGTACGTAATGCACAGTACCAATGCTAAAATGTGAAATAAATCACCGATACACGTGATCCCGCGGTGTCGGTTCGTCACTGGGGATTAAAAGGTTGGTTTCAAAACTTCAGGCGTATTTTAACAAACGCATGAATAAATGCTATGTCGGCTGTAAAAATATTTTTTTTTGTCAAGAGAGTAAAAAGTCATTTATATCTAGCAAACATAAAAACGAACTTTTGGGAGGTAAAGAAACACATTTGTGGAAATAAAGGCAGGAAGAATCAGGCAAGATAATGAGATCTGCACTCTTCTGAGATTTTACGTAGCGTAGAATGGTAATTCCATACTGACGTTTCGTGGTAACTTATAGGTCCCATCTTCAACGGTCAAACAGATATGTTGTCCCGAAACGTCGGCACGGAATTAACATTCTACGCTACTTGAAATCCCAGAAAAACCGCAGATGTCATCTACATGGCGGAGGAAGCCTGAAATCTGAACAGGTAACGTAACGTGTGGCCCCTAGTGTTCAGTACTCGTGCACAGATCCACAGTTCGCATCACAAAATGAAGGGCTATAAGAGAGTATGATATGGTTACGTATTGGAATAGCTGCTTGTGATAATTAAATTTGGTCTCAGCGGGTCATACAATACTTCGTTCTCTTCTTTTTTAATTTGAATATTTACCTAATGTGTTTCACGCATGTGTGTGTGTGTGTGTGTGTGTGTGTGTGTGTGTGGTGTGTGTGTGTGTGTGTGTGTGTGTGTGTGTGTGTGTGTGTGTGTGTGTGTGTGTGTGTGTGTGTGTGTGTGAAGGCACACACATATTCATCAAAGAGAACAGCTACGCATCCACAACCCACCGCCTCCCCACGCGGAACATTTCGCATCGTGGAACACCTGTAAAAAGTACTATAATCAGAAATAAGAAAAAACGCGTCCATTCGAAATGACACCGTCTGACATGAAACGCGTTTCCACAGTCATCGTAGCGCACAGCAGGTACGTACAATGTGCTGACGAAGTGTAGCCTGCGGCAACAAATGTGATATGTTGTGCGCTGTATCGCGTTAACCGTTTTGATAATTGTAAGTGCATTTATAAGACGACAGGGGAAGCAACTTTAGTACACAACTTCCAATCGTTATGTTCGTGAGAATCGTTATGTGAGAACTGCGAACAATCCTATTGCTTTGTATGCCAAGAAACAACAGTTTTACTTCACGTAGATGATAGATACCTAACATTACATCGGGGCACGGGGTGGCACAGTTGGTTAAGGCACTGCGCTACAAACCGGAAGGTCGCGGGTTCGATTCCCGATGGTGTCGTTGAAATTTTTCGTCCCTCACTATAGCCCCGGGGTCGACTCAGCCTCTAACAGAAGTGAGTACCAAGAATATTTCCTGGCGGATAAAGGCGGCCGGTGCGTAAGGCTAACAATCTTACCACCTTCATGTTCCGATTGTCTTGAAATATGGGAGCCTCAACCTCCTGGAATACTCAGAGCCTGTCCAGGCCTGTAATGGGACTGATTTACCTTTACCTTTACCTCACATTACATTATCAGCGGTTTGCAAAATGTAGAGCCAGATACGATGGCAGCATGTAGGCTGCAGTGTGCTTTCACCTATGCGACTGTCCGCAACATTTGTTGTATTGTGGTGGGAAATTTTACAAGTCATTTCCTGTAACTTATTTCATGGCGCATAGGAACACTTTACTCTAGATTGTTTCACTGTGCACCTCGATCTCTTCTCTCTTCTTATAACATGTTTTCGTTTAGCATGTTAGAAATAGAAATCAATTTTCTTCTAGCAGTATAACAAGTTTCAGCTGCCTAAGAACTTTGCATTTTAATTGTGGGCAGCAAAAGGTTCGTAATACAGCTTAAAAACTTGGGTAAGGAAACTCGAAACAGATTAAGGAATCTATAGATGCAAATTTCAAACGACGTTATGGCGTAGACTGAATTCACGCCCTCTGTTTGCTTATCTGCTTGCGTGGGACTCTGTATGATATTTTGGATCCCGTCCAGGGAACGTTGTATAACCCTCTTTCCTCCCTAATGCAAGCTACATCTTGGAAGCCCTTTAGAGACTATATGCTCTCACTTTCTGCGGTCTGTATGAAGACGGTCAGCTCGGAACAGAAGCCAGAAGTTGCGTTTCACTTCTTTTGGTCACGGAGAAGTGAGATAGTGCTTTATACAACTGTACAAAGCTGATGTGGTTTTCTGTGAATTGTTCTTGCATTGGAAATGGGTCAACGGTACCCGCCATCCCAACCTCGCTTTCCCACACCGTGAGATATATGGATTATTCCCCACACAGTAAACTTTGTTTCAGCATCTCTTGTGCAGTTCCGCCCTTCTTATAAAACATAGAGTACAACAGTGCGGGTTATGAATAATTGTTCTTACACGTCGCATTCGCCTCCTACCCTCTGTCCACAAATCATCTTCCACGTGGTTGTTACCCCTTAGGTAATAGGTGTGGGATTGTTTCACTGTATTATCACACTAAACAAAACGAGATTTTTTAAGAGTAAATGAAAATAATGGCATTAACGCACAGTGAAGGTAATGACACATACTCTACAGGACAGGTATGTCAGTTTAGTAAAGGAAACAAAACAGAATGCGAATAACAACACCTACTCAACAGTATTCATATGTCAGTTGAGTAAAAGAGACAGAATGGAATAAGAATAAACAACACCTGCTCAACAGTATTCGCATGTCAGTTGAGTAAAAGAGACAGAACGGAATAAGAATAAACAACACCTGCTGAACAGTATTGGCATGTCAGTTGAGTAAAGGAGACAGAACGGAATAAGAATAAACAACACCTGCTGAACAGTATTCGCATGTCAGTTGAGTAAAAGAGACAGAACGGAATGAGAATAAACAACACCTGCTGAACAGTATTGGCATGTCAGTTGAGTAAAAGAGACAGAACGGAATAAGAATAAACAACACCTGCTGAACAGTATTGGCATGTCAGTTGAGTAAAGGAGACAGAACGGAATGAGAATAAACAACACCTGCTGAACAGTATTGGCATGTCAGTTGAGTAAAAGAGATAGAACGGAATGAGAATAAACAACACCTGCTGAACAGTATTGGCATGTCAGTTGAGTAAAAGAGACAGAACGGAATAAGAATAAACAACACCTGCTGAACAGTATTGGCATGTCATTTGAGTAAAGGAGACAGAACGGAATAAGAATAAACAACATCTGCTGAACAGTATTCATGTGTCAGTTTAGTTAAGGACACAGAGCATTGTAAGAGTAATAACACCGGTTTGTTTTGATATTAAAAGAGTTATTCTCGTTTCCTGTCATGTCCAGATGAACTTTGGTGCCCATGTGTAGTTTGGTCTTTCTCTCGGAGTAAGCTAGCTGAGGCATGAAGCTGACTTCACTTCCGTCTTGTTAGAAGGTGCAGAGCGCTCGGTTTGTACACCTAGTTGCAGACTGAGATTTCGAGTACCACTTTAGCTTTGGATTCAGCAGCATATACAGAATCCGATGGAGATGTGCATGACGATTGAATAGGCTACACATGCAATAACGGGGTGGAAGAGGAAAGCACAGCGTACGGAATATTGACGGGGGAATCATCTGGGTAACATGCACGCGGAAGATAAAGCAATGCAGTTGGAGTGAAACAGAAAGTATCTTTGACGAAATTAGCTAATGTTGATTGTGACAGCACCGCTATTGTTAACAAGATGTGGTGGTGTTGGCGGCGGCGGTGGTGGTGGTGTTGGTAGTATTAGCGGTGGTGGTGGCGGTTGTGGTGGTGGTGGTGGTGGTGGCGGCGGTGGTGGTGGTGGCGATGGTGGTGGTGGTGGTGGTGGTGGTGGTGATGGTGGTGGTGGTGGCGGCGGCGGCGGTGGTGGTGGCCGTGGCGGCGGCGGCGGCGGCGGCAGTGGTGGTGGTGGTGGAGGCGGCGGCGGCGGTGGTGGCGGTGGCGGCGGCTGTGGTGGCGGTGGTGGTGGTAAATTAGTAGCGACGGCGATGAAGAGCTGTCAGAACACGTTTGAAGCGATGATGACCACGGGTTTTATTCGGCGTGCGCGGTTCGAATCTCGTTTTGAACAGTATTATGACTGAATTCTTTCGTGGCTGCTCTGTGTGCGCTGGCAGGTGGGTGCAGTCTCTGAAATCAAAAATACTTCCTTCAGGTCCTTATATCTCAGTATTTAGCATCGACTTTCCCTTCGATAGGGGGCCTAGGGATCTTGCGTTGGTGCCAGCATCGTTAAATAAGCCATACACGCGCGCGCGTGTGTGTATGTGTGTGCGGCAATAAAAGGCTGAGGCAGAAAGGTCCGAAATTAATTTCACATGCTCTGTGAATACAGTGTAAATATATGAAGTAGATAAAAACTTCTTCATACTTTCTTTCCTTCTTTCAGGGCGGGTAGAATAAAAGCATCAACTGTTTTCCAGGACAGTGCGAAATATTTGCTGGCACGTACTTCGTTATGAATTTATATTTCGACGGTGGCGGCACGTAGCGTTGTATGGATGAACTGTGCTTTACACTCTAAACGAGACTTGGATGTACACAGTTTTTAATGCGTTTTCTTAAAGGAGGTATGAAACATAACACCGTTTAAGGCTGTGTAGCTTGGGGCAGCAGTTTATACAGAAATTAACTGCAGAGCGAAATTGCAAACAAAGAAAACAGAATACATTTCTGGACTTACTTCAGATACGGGATTTAATACACAGTGTTGTGTTAAAACGATAACAAGGGCACGTACTTCCCTTTAAATGTTGCCACCTGTTTAATGGAGCTATAGAAATCTGTAGGATATTGATATCTGCGCTCTTTTGGAATATTACGCAGCATGGATTGGTCGTTTTGTACCGACGTTTCAGGACAACCTGTCGGTCCCATCTTCAATGGTCGAGAAGTCCAAGAAGAAAACAGAACTTCTTGACCCTTGAAGATGGGGCCGAAAGGTTGCCCCGAAACGTCGGTACAGAACTACCACTGAATGCTGCGTAATATCTCAGAAGAGCGGAGATCCCATCTACATCGCGGTCGAAGCGTGAGATCATTCTTCTGTAAGATAATGCGTGTATAATTTGTCGAGTGTTTGTCTGAATGAATTTCATTACTGTAGTAAAAGTTCGTTAATAAAACCAACTACTGCACAATTACATTTGTATACTCTCCGAAATGTTTCGGCCGCAACAATTCGGCCATCTTCAGGGAGAACGTTTTTTCTGCTTGTCAAAGCAGCGTATGGTACATTAGTGCTTATTAATATCTCTATTTACAATCACTGTCGTGTGTTAAAACTTATGTTAAAATTGTTGTTGGTATACACAAAAAGCAGTTAAAATCTATTAAAACCTGTCTCTAAAACATCTTGTCGTCAGTATGTGGGGAGAACCCAGACTGTATTCACGTTGTGTATATCACAAGTGCCAACTCTGTACACTCTGTACAGAGTTGGCACTTGTGATATACTGTACAGAGTTGGCACTTGTGATATACTGTACAGAGTTGGCACTTGTGATATACTTTACAGAGTTGGCACTTGTGATATACTCTACAGAGTTGGCACTTGTGATATACTGTACAGAGTTATATCATATATCTGTGTTAAATATGAAACTTGCTTTGCAAAGACTCATAACACAGTTCTGATACGGGTTCACGTTTAATACAACTGTGTACGTAGTGCGAGTTTTCAGATTCTCACAGTTGTGCTGGTGAAGATTCTTGTCTCTGGAATGTCAGGCCGTACCGACTGGTAATGGTAACTGTGTACCAGTCGACTAGGTGCTGCATGCCAGAAGATTTGGGCGTTATTTTTGTGTTATTTACAATGTAAAATGTTTAGTTCTTTTTATATTGGCAGTAGTGGCTGTACCATAACAAAACAGAGCAAACTTATGCACAATATTATTGTTTATTTATTTATCTTTTTTGTTCATCTCCCCGACATGTTTCGGCAAGTAACTTTGCCATTATCAAGAGGGCTATATAAAATTGCATAAAATGTGCATGAATGTGTATATAACATGTTAAAATATGTTTTAACATTTTATAACATTTTATATTTACATTTTAATGCACGTCTTATGTAATTTGATACAGCCCCCTTGATACTGGCATAGTTACTTGCCGAAACATGTCGGGGAGAAGATGAACAAAAATATAAATAAATAAACAATAATATTGTACATAAGTTGGCTCTGTTTTGCTATATTGATCATATGCACGAAAATGAATAACATAAAAAAATAGTGGTTGTACTTTTTAAGAAGTGGAGAAATTGGCGGCAGAGACCATTACACAGTCAACATACAATTCCAAACCAACAAATGCACTGTGGTTATTTTATTTTGATGTCATAAATCGCAATAATTGCAGGTTTGTCCAACAGTTGCGATACCCTCGTGGGATGATCATCAGGGACTCCTTATTTGTGTAATTGTACTCCCACAAGGAGTCCCTGAGGAAGATCCCACTAGGGTATCGAAAGATGTTGGACTAACCTGCCATCATTGTTATTAATGATATCAAAATAACGTAGCCGGAGTGCGTTTGTTGCTGTGGTATTGCGTGTTGATCAGTAGCAGTGCACGGTGTGAATGATATGGAACCGTGACACAGTCTGAGTGACCTGATAATAATGCTGACCGGTTGTGCTGCAGATATTTGTGAGGAAACACATGCAAGAGGCAGCCATAAAATTGTTTGTTGGTGAGGGAGGAGAACAAAGCAAACAAAGAGCAGTGTGTGATGAAATCAGAAGGGAAATAAATTCAGCAATCTCTTCGTAGTCTTTTAAGAAATATTGTTCTAAAGTTATCAGTTTTCCAGCGCAGTGAACATGTAGTTACGCGCATGTGCAAGATCCCTCTGTCCTTTCAATTGCGGACTTAATGCAGGGTAGATTTGACAGTATGTCAGCACGGGGGCACGCGGTGGCGCAGTTCGTTGAGGCACTGCGGTACAAACCGGAAGGTCGCGGGTTCGCATCTCGATGGTGTCATTGGGATTTTTCATTGACATAATCCTTCCGGCCGCACTATGGCCATGGGGTCGACTCAGCCTCTAACAGAAATGAGTACCAGGAATATTTCCTGGCGGGTAAAGGCGGCCGGTGCGTAAGGCTAACAACCTTACCACCTTCATGTTCCGAGCCTCAACCTCCTGGAATCCTCAGGGCCTGTAATGGGACTGCTTTACCTTTGTCTACGTCTGCACGGCTGTTAACAGCGGCGAAAAATTGTTACGGTACAGTTTCGGATAAGTTTCGAGTCTTCGTTCCCAGTCTTTTGTCTTCAGTCGCATGACAGCCACAGTGTACTTTAATTTCTTTAAGTTTTTTAAATTGTGTATTGTAATAAGGCGAATGAAAGCAACCTTGTTCAAGGCGACGGGTCCTGCTGTGTTTGTGTGTGTGTGTGTGTGTGTGTGTGTGTGTGTGTGTGTGTGGGTTCGTGTGTGCCTCCGTATATCTAAACGTGCTCTGTGTGTGTGCAACATGTACAGTTGTTTTGTACACACCTGAAACGTAATTTCATACTTAAGGTTAGAACATAAATCACAATTTGTTTGAAGCCAAGACTGACGGATATAGTTTTACCGAAAATGGCGAACCCAAAGAGTATTTTGCGTAATTTTAGGCCTCCGCCGCGATATAGTTGAGATCTGCACTCTTCTGGGGTGTTACGCAACCTTGAGTGGTAGTTCTGTACTGACGTTTCGGGACAACCTTCCGGTCCTATCTTCAAGGGTGAAGAAGTCCAAGAAGACTTCTTCACCCTTGAAGATGAGGCCGAAACGTCGGTACAGAACTACCACTCAACGCTGCGTAATACCCCAGAAGAGTGCAGATCTCAAACGGTATTTATCTATCTATCGTCTACCAAAAACCATTTAGGACACCTTAAGTTATGACAAGGGACGTATGTGACTTCTTCAAGTTACTTGATAGTGTTACACAGGAAGTTTAGATGGGCTGCATATGTAACTAGGATGGATAACACATAAAGAGCAACTGCGTGCGTTAGGCAGGTCACCTACTGATGTAACAGCCCTTAGATTACTGACTGGTTACAAAATGCACCCAGGCTTGGTCTTTTCTTCAACAGTTGTATAGAGTAAACGGTCTTCCCAGCGTTCATATTTCTTCTTTGATGTGGTCGTGACACAAAATTAACATTATGCAGCGAGTGTGTTGTTTTTTAGTACGCTATATTTTTTTCAAATCCGAGTGGACCATTTTGTACCCATGTTATTTCTATTTCTCCAAGAGCCAAGGACGGGAAAACAGAGTTAAAATGTTACCAGTGGTCAGAGTGGGTGTACAAGGACCACTCGTAACAAGACAATTCAAATAATATGCAACAGTTGCAAGGAAGATCATAATACAAAGTTCAGTCACATTTTTGTTCTAAACTATATTTTCTTGTTCTCAAAAATATTAGGCATTTCATTCTATGTGGCCGATCCCAGTGGCCGCGCGGTCTAAGGCGTAGGTCTGCGGCCGAGCGTTTGCTAGGATCGCGGGTTCGAATCCCACCGGGGGCATGGATACTTGTCTTGTACAGTGTTTGTGTTGTCAGGTAGAGGTCTCTGCGACGGGCCGATCCCTCGTCCAGAGGAGTCCTACCGACTGTGGTGTGTGTCTGAGTGTGATCAAGTGAAAATAAAAACAACCTCGACACCTACTGTGAACAGGTAAAAGAGGGAAGGGCTACGTACGTAATTGTATATGAACTGTCTAAAATGAAATAAAAAATTTTGAATAAAAGCATTTTTTTGCATTTAACTGAGTCTAAGAAACAAACTTAAAAAATGCTGAGAAAATAATTAAAATGTGTGTGTACGAACTGTATACTGGTTCCTGTAAAGGTTGGTAGTTTTCTTGCCCTGTAATCGAAGGTACAATGAAGCGGAGGAGGTTATGATGGGCTGGATGTGTAGCTAGGATGAATATTACATAGAAAGAAACCACGTGACCTACGAAGGTAACTTGGTGTGGTCAGGGTAGCAGAATTTTGGTCACGGTGGGCTGAATACATAATTGGGACTGACGGACGCAGAATAAATATATATTAAGAAATTTAATGGAGAATGCATGTATTCGTGGCTTCTTTCAGGAATAGAAAATAAGTTTTGAGAGTGGGAAGAGGATGGATTATGCTCAGGGCCGTGTTCAGTTGCGGGCATTTTTATTGTCAGTTTTGGACCTTCAGGCATTGTAACGCTGACTGGAAAATTATTTGGTTATTTATTAAACCACGATGCTACGAAACAAATAGCAACGACACAGTATTTCCATTATACGCTGCAAAGGAAAGCAGGGTTGTCTCTGCTTCAAGCGCCGACAGTGCTTTTTATCTTCGCTTCGCTGAACACGCAGAAGAGAGCTGCTTACTAAATGGATGAATTTGTAGAGAAAATATTTGGGTCCACGTCGTGCCATTTAGTTTCACATTTTTGTACTTCGTGATGATTATATGATATTCTTTCTGTGTATTTGTAACGAAATGAACAGGGTTATGGATTCGGAGTCGGAGTCAGAAGGAATCTTGGATGGAGTCGGAGTCGGTAAAAATGTACCGACTGCGACTCCAACCTCGATATAAAATCTTAAATAGTTACTAGCTACAATAACCATTAGACTTGTACTTAAATGTGGGTTATAAGTCTAAACAGTAGCCTGATGATTCACGTGGTGGTGATGAAATGTCTTATGATACCATTTACCGCTTTGGTAGGTTTACCATTGTCATATAACACATATTGAACTTTTATGAAGGAGTCGGAGTCGCAGTCGGAGTCGGAGGTTTTGTGTACTGACTCCACATCCCTAGATATAATGGCTTCCAAGAAATGTCCAGATTGGAGGAGGCAGATTTGTCAGAATGCGTAGCGAATCACGTACATCTCATTCTCCTGCACTGTACTGTACTATGTGTAGGTCAGGCAGCTGAATAAGTACAGTGCTTTTGTAATATCAGTCAACAAATGCAATTAAATTGTCACAAATTTACAATAATATATTCACAAAACACTACACTACTACATGTTTCGGCCCGTACTGGTCCATCATCAGTGAGTACATCAGTCGTTGCACAAAACAATTACTTGGTAATGTTTGGTCTAACTGTACGTGTAGAAGAACTGCTGGCAATTTTCTATGCAGTGAACTGCTGTTCAGTAGATTAGAACGGCGTGTGGGTGGTTTAGGGGTGTTTTTGGAATATGTTATTTTGAATCTGTGACAATTTGAGTGCGTCTGTTAGTTGATGTTAAAAACTCGAGCTGTATTTACGGAATATGAAGTATAAAATATATAAATGCCCGTTGTCAGTTTGTGTGCTGAGGAACTCACACTGTCATGCCCATCAGACCCTCGTCCTACAGCGTGTTCTTTCTTCTGTACATGAGAAGCTAAAGGATTTCACAGAAGGAAGTATTGTGAACAGTATCAGAAGGCCACAGGTAGGATGCAGGCTCATTTTTCTTTTGTGTGAGTGTACAGAATTGTACATAGATAACTAAAAAGCTGTCCCATTACAGGCCTGGACAGGCCGTTGGGGTTCCAGGAGGTTGACGCTCCCAGATTTCTAGACAATCGGCACATGAAGGTGGTAAGGTTGTCAGCCATACGCACCGACCGCCATCACACTGTGTGAAATTTTATTTGTGTAAGCTACGTGTATATTCTCCCCTATCTACGCAAAAGTCTCTCGATTGGTGATTTCCCTTCAGGTTTGGCTACTAAGCGTGTTATAGTATTCGCAAGACTGACGGCAGGCGCGCGTCAGGTAAGCCTACTGTATGCCCTCGCGCTGTCTAAGAAAATCGCCTGAAGTAGTGTTTTAGAGAAATTGTTTCAGAGTTTTGTTTTACTGTGTTGTCAGTAGCCGCTGTATTCAATGTCGAATGGTACTATGATTGCCGAATTTTTAATTGGGAAGGGTTGGAAATAAGGCCGTGGGCAAGTCCAGGTAACAGTCCGGAATTTGCGTGGAGGGGCAGGGGAAGGCCACCAAATATCAAGAGAACTGGTGAACCGGACGCCTCCTGGGCACAAGTCCGGACACCTACGGCTGTACCTGCAGGCGTGGTGAGACAGTGTCAAAGAACGGGTTTTGGGAGGCCTGTTGTGTAGGCAACATTCATCTTCGGAACAGAAGCAGTAGCTTATATTGTTCGTTCCTTCGTTAGTGTTGTTAACAAGCGGACTTCTGTTTATGTTATTTATTTATCACGGAAAAGTACACCACAGTAATGGCTAGCCAGCGCCAGTTTATGACGACCGACCAGGTTTGACGCAAGGTACCTGCAAGAATTCTTCTCCTTATTGCGGCCCTCAGAAGGCTGTGGAATCCACCAGTCAGTATAATTCTGTGCAGTCGGTGCGGGTGCTGTACCGTTCTGTCAACCTCCTTCTAATTCTAAGATGTAGAATGCGCCGATCCCAGTGGCTGCGCGGTCTAAGGCGTGGATCTACGGCTGCTCGCTTGCTAGGATTGTGGGTTCGAATCCCGCCGGGGGCATGAACGTCTGTCTCTTGTGAGTGTTGTTTGTTATCATGTAGAGGTCTCTGCGTAGGGCTGATCACTCGTCCAGAGGAGTCCTACCGAGTGTGGTGTGTGTCTGTGTGTGACCGTGAAGCCTCGATAATGAGGGGGCCCCGGCCCACTGGGGGCTGTTGCACCATTGAAAAAAAAGAAACCTTGTAGAATGCATGGCTATTTATTTCTGCACCCCAGCTGAGCAGTAGTAATATGGTGATTCAGCACAACAGTGGTTTTTATAGCAGTATTCATTCTGCCACCGTGATGGTGGAGGCAGTTGTTTCTCCGAAATGTAGGGCCGTTTCTACCAGGCCACACATTGTCGCATTCCGTAAGACGTTATTCCGGTACTGAAGGCGGTCCCGAAACTAATAAAGTGTTTTGGATTTTGATAACCGTTTGCAGATACACTTGTCCATCCATCTCTGTTTTCAAAAGTAATTTCAAAGAAGCAAATACAACCCACAATATTTCATCCACTTTATACAGTATGCCAGTTTCAAATGTGTCAATGTATGAAGAATTTTCAGAGGCAGGCAGTATACTTTCATAATAAAGGCCTTGTGATGACAGAACCCCCTAGCCTACTCATCACCATGGAAATTAGTCTGGTCCGCCGTAACAAGCCATTGCGCTGCGCAGCGGGGCCGGTCAAGCAATGAGCCAGCAAAGTGGAATATATTGCTTGTGGGTCTATGGGAACAGCATTGCCTATCGCTCATCCCCTGCAGCCCAGGGGGACGTATAATAGCAGAAAATTTATGAAAATAAACTGCAAGATTTATGTGAGAAATATTTTTTTTTATGAAACACCACGCTAGTTGCAGATAAGTGTGTGTTTCTCTAATCAAGTTGACTGTGTGATATGAACTCATAGGGGTGAACAAATAGAGACCAGACAAGATATGTTGTGAATTTTATTGGATTAAGTTAAGCAGCCGAACGTGCATAAATCAGAAACACAGTCTGCTGTCAGAATGAAGTTGGAGGAAGCTAATTCAGTAGCATTTCGTTTTCCGAAAGGAGTGGTAAGGTCAGAGCCATTTGTTAAGCGAAATTCGTTAAGCGAAAGCAAATTTGGAATAGATTAAACCTTTAAAGACGAAGCATGTGTTTTACAAAAGGATTCGGTGCGTACCGCGCTGTAAACACTCTCCACCTCGGTTATAAAAACCAGTCTCTTAATGTTTTATAAGGCAAAAGTTGCTGTTTGTTCTGAGATCCGTACAAAACACATAAACGCAATGTGGGCACCACGTAGAATTTTTTAATGTTAAACCTGGTCGTATGTAAAGTTACCGCTAGGCTTTAAAAGGTTAATATAAAGTAATTACTCTGCTGACTTAAGGTATGGAAACAGTGAAGAAAGAGAAATACGTACCAGTACTATACATATGTATAGAGATATTGAATTACTAAAATCAGCGGAAATTGCTATCAAAAAGCTGCAATATTAGAAGGACAACAAGGCAAACGTTTCCTGTCAAAGCCGTGAAGGCCTGTAGCAGAGACAGCGTGTAGCCCCACTCATTCTTAACATTGTGAGATTCAATCCCCACCCGCTTTCCCCGCAGAAAGGACCCCGGTGGGCCAAGCATCGAATAGAAGGCCCCACAAGTACACTTTATCATTGAACACGCCCCACAAGTACACTCTATCCTTGAACACGCCCCACAAGTTCACATCGCACGAGCGCAAATCTGCAGAGCTGATGGCCACAGCCCAATTACCTAATGCAGCCTCCAGAGCACAGGACATTTTGCCGCGGGACTTGTTGCACCGCCGTACTGAAAGAGGCATGGGGCCTCTCGCAGTCGGACTGGTGTTCAGAAGTGGTGGAAAAATGTGTTTAAAATTTCGGTGTAAACCTGCGGTTTGAGAAAAAGAATTAACCCAGTTGTCTAAGTTGGACTTGAATTTCGATATTTTTTTTTTCCGAATATTCTAATGTTACATCGAATATTGACTACAGCGCGCAAGAGGAGATCCACGTGTGACTAATCAGGCTACAGGCCGGACGGTGTGGAGTTCTAATCCTGAGAAGGTCAACAGATTTTTGCCGTCTCCGGAATGTCCACAGCGACCCTGAGACCCACCCAGCTTCCTATTCAGTGGGTACTTCCGCGGGGGTAAAGTGGTTGGGGCGTGCTGTCGACCACTCACCTCCACCTAGCGCCCAGGATAAGAATGACCTGGGCTGTACGTCTGCCCCCTTTGTGTGGTTGCTTGTTGTGTAAAGGGAAAAATTTGTACCCATAGCACAAGACGCAGGAAACTTAACGCCAGGTAATGGTACTTCGTATATTAAAATGGGGGTTTCTGCTGACCAGTACTGTTATTTTGGGAACTAACGTATCCACTGAGGTGAAACCAAAGTCCATTGTTAAACAAGAGTGTAGGATTTACTTCAACATGGCGGAATCCGCGTTGATAGGAGCTTACACAATTCGCTGTCGCTTCACGATTTGTCTCGCAGACTTTGTGAAGATCAGCTGTCTCCTACGATTCTTTCTCACTTCACGAGCTGTCTCGTGGAGTTTGTGAAGCTCAGCTGTCTCCTACGATTCTTTCTCACTTCACGAGCTGTCTCGTGGAGTTGGTGAAGCGCAGCTGTCTTCTGTGGTTGCAGATGCAACAGTTATGTTGCAAGTTGTGCTGATGCACGTACACCGTTTTACTATGCAAGTGACTGAACTCTCTACACGGAAATGTTTCTCTAGTCAGTACGAGTTTATGTGAGGTCTCGTGCTGTCCGGCAGGGAACCTGCTGCTCGAAGATTTGGTATGTATTTACAAATTTCTGTCTTTTGTGGGATAAATCCATCAGAACACGTTTGTCTGAATTTACTACTAAATTCTCGTAGCAACTGTATATTTTGGTAGGCAGGCCTATGTGTTATATGGAAACCCGCGACGCCCCGGTTGGGTTCCCATTACGAATGTAGATTACACTCACAGATCCGGGAACCTCTCCCTGGCAACGAGCGTCGGAGAGAATCTATGAGTACGTTGAGTTTACTGAGGTAAGCGAAGCTACGGTCTGTGTCAAGCAATGCAGGCCTGACTCTTCAAACAAAGACAGGTTGAAGGCGGTTGCTCCACTTACAAGGTTTATTGAAACACAACAAACGGTGTCCCGATATTATGGTCGAACGGTATGAACATGGGCGGAATTTGCTGATAATGAGAATAATTGTGTGGACCAGAGTGAAAATTAGAAAGGGATTGAAATTTTCAAGAAAGAATGGTGTTGGTGTTTTAGGCAGTCGTGTAATGCAGCATGTATTTAGGTTGAACAGCAGGCCGATCGACGTATCCGGGAGAATACAGTAATCAACACTTATGGAATCTCCGTCGCTCTCGAATTCCCTTGCCATGACATGCAACAAGCAATCAAACACTGCGTGTCTTAAGGCCCATGCAACGACTTTGTATTTTTATGAAAGGAGAAAATTTGTGGTCATGAAATAGAGGCAGCATGTTTCTCAGGAAAATTCTGGTCACCTAAAAGACTGTACAGTGTCACAACCCAAATTAGGGCCCGTGCCATGGCTCAGGCGGTTAGCCGCCGGCCTGTCACCGCGGAGGCCAGGGTTCGATCCCAGGTCAGTCCACATGGTATTTTTGGTGGACAAAGTGGCACTGGGACAGGTTTTTTTTTCCCCGAGTACCTCGATTTTCCCGTGTCAGTTTCATTCCACCGCTACTCCATTACAGGGAAGAACGAAAAAACTAATCATCTTCATCACAGGGTTGCACAATAAGCCTCAAGGCTGCGGTGCGTCCGTAGCGTCTGCTGCGGGGCTCTTCAAAGCTTAAAAAAACCCCCCAAAGTATCACATGAACCATCACAGTATTTGGTAAAATTTACTTCGCACGTATGTTGACTACGTGAAGCCTACACAAGTCCTGCAGCTGCTATAAACTGTAGACAGAAGCTGTGCTGGTGATGACGTATTGTACTATCACTTGCATATGCAGTGTGTGCAGTCGTATTGGTGCAATGCACTTTCCGTATGCAATGTCTGTACTACGGAAGCGTGTGGATCTAGCTTGCCAGAGATACTGGAATAACTATATTCTCAGTGTTACCAACTCCCTGGGTCCGGACGTGGCTTTTGTCCGTCCGTACGCCATTGATTAGTTCCATTCCCGCGCCTCTTTTATCTTCGCGCAACAGCGGAATATAGCACTTTTATTTGCGTGAATTTTATTGACTCTGTTTGGAGAAGCTAACAGTCCTTCTTCAATCAAAGAATCTCCGCGATTTATAGATCCTAAAGGTCCAAAAAGGGCCATCACTGTCCCTCATCCTGAGTCGAATAAATTCACTTCGCCTCTTTCCACGTGATTTTTTTAGTATCTGTTTTAATATTATCTCCTATTTATGCATGTCCCCTAAATGGCTTATTTATTGTAGTTTTATGGACCAATATTTGTAGACATCTGTTAATTCCTGTCTGTGCCAGTGCACCGGTAGCCTTATCTACCTCTGCTTGATCACCTTATTAGTATTAGTTGTAAAGCAGACATCATGAAGCTTCCCCCTGTGCACTTTTCTCCCCTCTCCTATTGCTTTCTGTTCACAGCACCGCGTTCTGACTTGTCCAGTTTTCTTTAATTTTTAGGCGCTTTCGAAAAATCGGGAAAAACGACTGTTATCTTCTTCATGTCTCTGTCCATCCGCCCGTCTGTCCGTCCGCATGGAGCAACTCGTCTCCCACTGGACGGGTTTTTATGAAACTGGGTATTTTATTACTTTTATAAAATCTGTGGAGAACATCTATTTTTCATTCGAATCTGACAAGAATAAGGGGTAATTTGCACGAAAACCAATGTGTATTTATGATAATATCTCGCTGAATTCTTCTTAGAATGAAAAATGTTTCAGACAAAAGTTGTAGAGGAAATCAAAACACACATTTTATGTTCAGCAACTTTTTTCCGAAAATCGTGCCGTTTATGAGATAATGTGGAAAAATACGGTACAGCCAGACAGGCCACAGATGGCAATATAATACGGCGCATGCGCTTTGCATGCTGGATAAATAAGGCTATAGACACACTCTCAGAATGTGTAAGTTAATACTTACTGCTTTCCCACGGCAACAGTGGTTACGCGAACGCGCCTCAATGTTACGTTTGTACTTATATTGCCTGTCTTGTTTCATTCTGATATTCTTTGAACTTCTGTTTGATTTGTCTTCTCTTGTAGCTTCAAACGTCATTCGCCGAACTTCTTCAAAGACCCTTCTGTAACAAATGTCAGTTTATTGTGGGTTTCTTATGCTCTGTATTTCGGCATGTAAGTGCCAACCTTTCGAGGGAAATTCCACCTTGAAAATGGAATCATAACTAACATCCGATATACTGACACACAGAAGGCAGTCTTCATGCTTAACCTTTTAAAGCCTAGCGGTGACTTTACATACCACCAGGTTTAACATTAAAAAATTCTACGTGGTGCCCACATTGCGTTTATGTGTTTTGTACGGATCTCAAAACAAACAGCAACTTTTGCCTTATAAAACATTAAGAGATTGGTTTTTATAACCGAAGTGGAGAGTGTTTACAGCGCGGTACGGATTGAGTCCTTATATAGAACAGATACGCTTCTCCTTTAAAGGTTTAGTGCCGTACGAACCTCAAATCTTACCCTCAGTTTGTATAAATGAACCGTGAGCATGGCGACTGGAATAAAGCTGCTAAGGGTAAAACACACTTCTCTAACACACTGACGAAATGTGCGGTTCCTCAGAACAAAAGCCGGGTTACCATAATTAATAGAGTGACTGGGCTAAACGTTGCATGGTCCTGGGTTCGAATTCCTGCAGTGATAAGAAATTTGTCTCTTCTACAAAACGTGCAGTCCCGGTCTAAGGCCCACCGAGCCCCCTGTACAGTGGGTGTCGGACGGGTTTCCAATGGGGGTAAAGCGGCCGGGGGAGTCAGGCTGTTCTCCGCCTAGTGCCAAGATTAGGAAAAAGTGGAGCTACTCCTTCAGTTTGCACATGTACCTGCATATCGTGTGTAGGGGGAATTTGTCTGTTTACCAAAACATGTTTCTAGGGCGGCTGCACAGCTATGAGCTTTCAAGGTAAACCCCGTCCCTAGAATATGATTAGCAATGTGAGATGATGTAAAGGCTTCTAGGAAAGTCAGCATGTTGATTATTTTCAGTTTTTGTCATATTTCTGTCTACTAATTCGTGTCTTTTTTTTTCGTTTCTTTTCGCAGTCCTTCCCTCTTCTACCTACCCACAGTAGGTGTCGAGGTTGTTTGTTTTCACTTGATCACACACAGACACACATCACAGTCGGTAGGACTCCTCTGGACGAGGGATCGGCATGTTGCAGAGACCTCTAACTGACAACACACAAACACTGTACAAGAGAAAAAAATCCATGCCCCCGGTGGGATTCGAACCCACGATCCCAGAAAGTGCTCGGCCGCAGACCTACACCTTAGACCGCGCGGCCACTGGGATCGGCGTGTCTGTTTGTGCTCACGCATAATTCTTCATACCGTAGGCTGTTTTTGTCACTTAATTTGCATGTATCCGTTAGTAGTATTGGGGCACGCGGTGGCGCAGTTGGTTGAGGCACCGCGCTACAAGCCGAACGGTAGCGGGTTCGATTCCCGATGGGGTCATTGAGATTTCTCATTAAGGTAAACGTTCCGGCCGCACTACGGCCCTGGCGTCGACTCAGCCTGTAGTTGACATGAGTACCAGGAGTATCTCCTGGGGTGTAAAGACGGACGGTGCGTAGGGTCGTCGTCTAGAAATTCTGGCAGCATCACCCTCCAGGAACCCAAAGTGCCTGTACAGGCGTGTGCAGGATTGCATTACCTTTACCATTAGTAGCATATTTACCAACAATATCTAGGTCTGTAATCATCACCAAATATTATTCGGGTAATCAAATCAAGAAGAATGAGATGGGCGGGACATTTTGCACGCATGGGGGGGGGGAAAGGGAGGTGCCTACAGGATTTTGGTTTGGGAGACCTGAGGGAAGGCGACCACTTAGAAGACCCAGGCGTAGATGGGAGGATAATATTAAAATGGATCTTCAAGAAGTGGGATAGGGCATGGACTGGATTGAGTTGGCTTAAGATAGGGACAGGTGGCGGGCTCTTGTGAATGCAGTAATGAACCTCCGGGTTCCATAAAATGCAGGGAATTTCTTGACTAGCTGAGAAACTGTTAGCTTCTCAAGAAGACCTCTGTTCCATCGAGTTAGTTAGTTAGTTAGTTAGTTAGTTAGTTACTTAGTTAGTTAGTTAGTTACTTAGTTAGTTAGTTAGTTAGTTAGTTAGTTAGTTAGTTAGTTAGTTAGTGTTTTGACTGAACACCCCTGCATTTTTAGAATACAAAACCTAATAAGGCTGAAGGACCAAAATAGAATTGTTCGGCCGAAACGCGTGCCGGTGCCGTTTTATGTACAATAAATTCCGTACGGATTTTCCTGGGAATGAACCAAGGCACCAGCGAGGACGATTCGGCGACGAAACTTTTGAGCTATGACACGATACTTCTCGGGTGTTCGTGGAAGCTGTTTCTTGTTTTTTGTCCGGCTTTGCTCCGTGGAGTTAGTTACATAGGTCACAACGATATTTGTTGCCTAACTGTATATTGATCTTACGTAGTCAGTGCTTTATTTGTAAGTACTGTAACTGCTTACTAAGATGATTTGCGCAGTAAAAATGTATTACAGAATTTCGTCACCTCCTTTTCTTAGTGGGCGAGACAGCGCAGTCGGTATAGCCATTGGCTACAGGCTGGACGGTCCGGGGATCGAATCCTGGTGGAGGCGAGATTTTCCGCACCCGCCCAAACCGGCACTGCAACCCGCCCAGCTTCCTGTACAATGGGTAGCGGATCTCTTTCCCCGAGGTAAAACGGCCGGGGCGTGGGGCTACCCACCCCGATCTAGCGCCGAGGTTGAAGAAAGAGTAGAGCTATATTTCAACTCACCTTCTTTACCTTTACCCTTTTTTCATTGCCGGTATGACGCTCAACCCTGCCTGTTTTTTTGGATTTTGTAGTAGGAATGTTAATTTTATTATTATATTCACCTTTTAAAGCCTAGCGGTAACTTTACGTACCACCAGGTTTAACATTAAAAAATTCTACGTGGTGCCCACATTGCGTTTATGTGTTTTGTACGGATCTCAGAACAAACAGCAACTTTTGCCTTATAAAACATTAAGAGACTGGTTTTTATAACCGAAGTGGAGAGTGTTTACAGCGCGGTACGCACTGAGTCCTTATATAAAACAGATACGCTTCGTCTTTAAAGGTTTAAAGTATCCCGTCTAAATGCAGCGCAAGTCTTCAGCAGTTCTCGTCTCTAGCTGCTGTTTCCACAGACATCTTTTAGAACAGTGTAACCATTTTGTTGAATACGCAAACTACGTGAAATATTTGGTAAGGACTGTGGCTACAGTACTGGCAGCAACATGGGTACGTGTAACAGCCGTTTATTGCTGATTTTGCCTCCAATGATTTTTAATTATTGCCAGTGACGATACTCCTGCATTACGCCTGCTCACAAACACACAGATCTAGTCAATACGTAAACCGTATCCTGTTTTATGTGCTTCTGTGTACGTGAGTTTGGGGAACGGATTTTTATTTCCTCTTCTGTATTTGAAGAATTATTCGCGTGGTGGAAAGTTGCCTTCCTGTTCCATAATCAGCGTGTCAGGCTTTGTGACGTTGAAGTTATAAAATTAAAAAATTATTGTTTATAAAATTTATCCGATTTTTTTTTCTTCATGGCGTGGCTGTTATTGCTGCTGTCATGGTGTCCCCTGCTGTACTGTTTTACCCGATCTCGTGTATGGTTATGTGTTCAAAACTCACAGACGTGAATGTAAGAATTTATGCTTTTGTGTTTCTAATGCGATCCGAACAGAACGTAGGGCCACCAAACTGTTATGGGGAGTTTCCAAGTGTTATTGCAGTGGGCTAGGTCGCCAGGCCATAAAGGCGAGAATGTGTTAGATGTAAAAATCGCGTGAACCAGTATTTACCAATATAATGTGGCAGTTAGCGTGGAGATTGACCATTAAATCACTGTACCCATTTCACAACTCCAGCACACCTGTTAGGTGGTCGGTCCAGTTAACGTTGTAGGAGAACTTATTCAACGAAGAAAATTGATCCCAGTGGCCGCACGGTCTGAGGTGTGGGTCTGTGGACACTCGCTTGCAAGGGTTGCGGGTTCGAATTCCACCCGGGGCATGGATATCTCTCTGTTGTGTTTTGTGCTGTCAGGTAGAGTTTTCTGCTTCCGGCCGACCCCTCGACCAGAGGAGTCCTACAGCGTGTGTGTGTGTGTGTGTGTGTGTGTGTGTGTGTGTGTGTGTGTCATTGAGTGTGATCAAATGCAATAACAACCCGATACACGTACAGTGAGTAGGCAGAAGGAGGACAAACTAAGAAAGAAACAAAACAGGAAAGACAATTCAGAATTTTGTCAGGCACGTATCTTTGTTTGTTTGTTTGTTTGTTTGTTTGTTTGTTGCTTTGTTCCTTCCTTCCTTCCTTCCTTCCTTCCTTCCTTCCTTTCTTCCTTCCTTCCTTCCTTTCTTTCTTTCTTTCTTCCTTCCTTCCTTCCTTCCTTCCTTCCTTTCTTTCTTTCTTTCTTTCTTTCTTTCTTTCTTTCTTTCTTTCTTTCTTTCTTTCTTTCTTTCTTTCCAGTTCTGACCGCTTCTACCTACTCCCTGTAGGTGTAGAGGGTTATTGTTGCACCTGATCACACTCAGACACACACCACAGTCGGTAGGGCTCCTCTGGACCAGAGATCAGCCCAACGCTGAGACCTCTACTTCACAACACACAACAGTTACAAAGACATATATCCATGCCTCCGGTGGGATTCGAACCCGCAATCCCAGCAAGAGCTCGGCCGCAGACCAACGCCTTAGACCGCGCGGCAACTGGAGAGGGGATACTGATTGGCGATAAAGACCTCCCTGTTCAAAAAATTACCGCAATTAACACCTTAATTTAACCGTGACTTAATTACAGTATTTTACGCATTAAGTGGTCGGCTAAATTGACAGGCACGTGAAATGTCATTTCAGTGTTTAACAGCCTCAGACGGCGAATGTTGTTTCAATTTCAGACGTTTATATAACCGAAAAACAGGATAAAATGTCGTGTGCATTTCTTCAAGAGAGGCAGATGCGCAGTTGTGTGCCCAGTATGCTACAGCATGCTGAGTCTAAATCAGGGTGCTCATGGAATGTTATTGCTGTGTCCCCACAAGAGCGTGTAGAGGGCCCATTACCTACCCAGCTGTCAAACTGATAGGAAACACTAGCATAGAACGCGAACAGGCGAGTGGGAAAGCGAGTAGAACCGATTAACAAAAGCGTTTATCCACGAGTGACTGAATTGATTCCGTTATATTCATGATCACAAGATAACGAGTGGATGGAGTGGGGAGAGGTGACCCACTTCCCCCCCCCTCTCCAGTCGGTGAGCTTCCTGGGGAAAGCGTGAGCAACAAAGCGTGTTTGGACGCACAGATCCCTTACGGTTCGTTTTATTAGTGATTTTATGTGCTTTATTTTTGGTTACTAACAAAGCGTTACTGTGATCAAATAATGGCTTTGTGTTATTGCTCGGCTTAACACCCAGTGAGCTCCATATTGTGATACTGAAACGAGCGAAATATTTTTATACGGTGGATAGGGCTTTGGAGTCGGAGTCGGAAGGAGTTTTGGGTGGAATTGGAGTCGGTAAAAATGTACCGACTCAGACTCCGATCTCAATCTAAAATCTTAACTAGATACTCCAACTCCAGAGCCCTGATAGCTACAGTAACCACTAGACTTATACTTAAATATAGGTTATAAGTCTAAACAGTAGCCTGATGATTCACGTGGTGGCGATGAAATGTATTATAGGTTTACCATTATTAATACATACTGAGTTTTATGAAGGGGTCGGAGTCGACTCCACAGCCCTGATGGTGGGTGTGCATGCGTGTGTGCTTGCAGTAACAGGTTATATAATTTTGTGCTTACCGTGTTACTGTCCTAAGACATTTAAGAAAGAAGGACACGTGTGCTTCATTTTTTAAATTCGTTACTGTGTAGCTCGGTTGTGCTCGTACTTCTAAAGGAAGAACAAGGCAAGACCGAGATAGTGTGGTACGGGGTTAGAAAAATGTACGGTAGAGTGCATAAAACAGGCTGGAAAGGTAACGAAACTCAAATAATATAATTTGCAGTAGCGTTTCTCGCTGTATTCTTCTGCAAGATATGTAGCCATTTTGGGTTTCGTATTACTTTCAGCTTACTATGTGCGGTGTTTAATGATCACTTTTGGAGAAAATGCAACCAAAGCACTTTTATTTACCCAAACATAAACTCTGAAACCTCGGACATAATTCTGTCAAGGAATTTGTCAGGCATTAACAGAAATTTGTTGCAGAAATTTGAATTTATGAAATAGCCTGCTGGGCTACATAATGAATTTTTAATATTCCTTCTGTTGCCTTTGCGAATACGGTACACCTCAAATACTTAGTATTAACCCTTTAAAGACGAAGCGTATCTGTTTTATATAAAGACTCAGAGCGTACCGCGCACTAAACACTCTCCACTTCGGTTATAAAAACCAATCTCTTAATGTTTTATAAGGCAAAAGTTGCTGTTTGTTCTGAGATCCGTACAAAACACATAAACGCAATGTGGGCACCACGTAGAATTTTTTAATGTTAAACCTGGTGGTACGTAAAGTTACCGCTAGGCTTTAAAAGGTTAACAGGTACACACGGAACGAGTGGAGGCCTTCCTCCCTGCCATACACCCAGGATCTGGAACTTCGCCTTCTAACAGCCTTGTACTTTAGTCAGACAGTACGTGCTGTACCATGCTTAATCATAAACCCTCATAGAAGGCGTGACCCTGACAATTACGGCATTACCACCTTTCAGAACACTGTAACTGTCTATCGGTCTGGACAACGAGACGCAGAAAGGCGTGAATTTTTAGCCACACTGCTGTGACCATCTCAAATCTCGCAAACCCTCTTAAGTTTCACAACACCCAGGCCAATAAAATGCACAGTACTGGTCCTGAGATATTTGTATCACAATATGACAGCGAGTATTCCTACATGTTTCGACCTACAAGGGATCATCTTCGGGGAACCAAAGCAAAACAACACTGCATAAAACTAAATTAGCAACGTTTGTACACAGTAGAAATGCTGTAAAACACTCAAATACTTAAAATGTAGACAATTATTTGTATTGTTGTTTTATAAGTGTACTGGATTTGACTCACGCTATCTCGGAGGCAGCCTACGTATTTAACGAAGGATAACACAATGTGTTACTGTGTTATCCTTCGTATTGATTAATATATAAGAACTAAACCTCGAAGTAGGGTTTATTTATTTCTATAACGTGACGCTATATATCGCTACTATTTTATGTAAAAATGAGATCTCGTTTCTTTTTATAGTAACGTGTGTTTGACAGTGTTCTACAAACTATTTTATACGTAGCGTGTATCACCTGAAAATAGCCACGTTGGCTGCAACATGTTCCAAGGTACACCAAATTTCTGATAACAATAAAAAGTTTTTGTTTTGACTGACAAATTACTTCGGTATACTTCACGGCTTGTTTGTTGTTTTGTTCTGTCTGCTATAGGCATTTTAACCGCGGACGAATCGCACTACGAAAAGCGGGCGAATTAAAAAAATGTGACGATCAAAAGCACGAGTTTGATTTGAAGAATGCTTTGTTAAACCCTTTCCCAGTCGCCGGTGTCACTCGTTGTCATAAATGGCATTCCACGAGTGCGATGAAGCCCGCTCTTTTGTACCAGTCACATGTCAGAATTGTTAAAACCGAGGTGCTGGCTGCACACAGTTGTGATTTACGTACTGAGCCAACTGTGTGTAGCAATTACTGGGGCTGGGTACCTTGCGATAATAAGAAAACCGTAGCCTGTAGTTTAACGTGCCTACGGACGGGAAGAAACATATTTACCTGTACAAAACGGAAACTGCTTACAGTGGAAACAGCAAGGAAAACCGAGGTTATAAGGTGTTTTTCTCCCATGGCTCGACAACCCATATTGGGCCTACGCCTCCTCACTGTCATGGCTGCGAGATTGCAGGCAGACACGCCACACTCGGTGGGACTCCTCTGGACAAACGATCGGCCCGTCGCAGAGACATCTACGTGAAAACACACAACACTCACAAGAGACAGATAACCTTGCCCTTAGCTGCATTCGATTCCGCAGTCCCAGGGAGTCTTTAACGTTCAACTTGTAAAGAACTTTTCAACACACCAAATGGAGTGTTTTAACCACCGGTGACCAGTCCTGCCCACAGAAGACTACAGTTTTTTTTAACAATTAAGGACGTCGTGCTGCCGTACTGAACAGACATGCAGCAAATGAATGTGACACACCGGTCCTACCAGCATTAGAAAAGACTTTGGTGCACCCCCTGAAGATGACGGTTAAAACATCGAAACATGTCGGGGTAATGTGGAACGAAATAATAATACATTTAATACGGTGTATTTAGTTGGTACTTGATAGAGTGAACGATGACAGAACAACGCACGGAATTAGCAGTGTTAAACTTGTGTGTGTGTGTGTGTGTGTGTGTGTGCCAGTTGGACGGAAGATGTGCCCTGTTAACCCTTTAAAGACGAAGCGTATCCGTTTTATATAAGAACTCAGTGCGTACCGCGCTGTAAACACTCTCCACCTCGGTTATAAAAACCAGTCTCTTAATGTTTTATAAGGCAAAAGTCGCTGTTTGTTCTGAGATCCGTACAAAACACATAAACGCAATGTGGGCACCACGTAGAACTTTTTAATGTTAAACCTGGTGGTACGTAAAGTTACCGCTAGGCTTTAAAAGGTTAAAAGTCAGTGGTCGAGTTATTTAGAAGGCGTAGCGAATTAACCTTTTAAAGACGGAGCATATCTGTTTTATATAAGGACTCAGTACGTACCGCTCTGTAAACACTCTCCACTTCAGTTATAAAAACCAGTCTCTTAATGTTTTATAAGGCAAAAGTTGCTGTTTGTTCTGAGATCCGTACAAAACACATAAACGCAATGTGGGCACCACGTAGAATTTTTTAATGTTAAACCTGGTCGTATGTAAAGTTACCGCTAGGCTTTAAAAGGTTAAATGTTGACTTGATACCAAAGAAGTAGGATAAGAGCACGTGTCGGTGATTTGTTTAGCTGAGGATATGGGCAAGAGGTGGTGGCCACTTGTGAATGCGGTAATAGACATTTGGTTTGCATAAAATGCAGGGAATTCCTTGACTAGGTGAGGAACTATCAGCTTCTCACGAAGAACTCTGCTCCATGGTGTTAGTAGCTCAGTCGGCTGTTAACATCGTGGAGGAGCGGCGGAATGCAAGACGGCGACAGAAAATTTAAGAATCATACACGGATAAAACTAATAACGTTTTAAAATATTTCCTTCTTGAAGAAGTCAGATGTTATTATTTAATTCCTTATCAACTGATAGAGTTTTATGCTTTTTTTGCGTTTCCTAAAGGGCATTTACTTTGATAGAACCTCTCAACCGTCTGCGTCCCCCTGAAGCGTGCTTGCCCCGCATCTCCAGAAGGACGAGAGGGTGTGGGCTGGAGAAATGTGACACTAAATAGGCTACTTCTGGGTGGCGAATCCTTAGGACACGGCAATTGAACTCGGCAGCCATAGAACCGGCGCACTTGACTGGCCAAAGGACTGTCAGTTACGGAAGGAGTTATATCCATGGACTGAGATGTTGATAGCTGTTGACCGTATTTGTTTGTTTATCATGTAAAAGGTTTAGGCGGAACTGATTGTTTTTAATTTCAGGCGGCACAAATTTCGTGTGATTGGATATCGAGTAGTTGTTACAGGCTACATTTTTTAAATATTTAACTTAACTACTGCACTATAGGGAGTGTACGAATTGTCGATTTGATGTTAGAGTCTGGGGCACGCGGTGGTGCAGTTGGTTGAGGCGCCGCGCTACAAACCGGCAGGTCGCGTCTTCGATTCCCGATGGTGTCATTGGAATTTTTCATCGGCATAATCCTTCCGGCCGCACTATGGCCCTGGGGTCGACTCAGCCTCTAACAGAAATGAGTACCAGGAATATTTCCTGTGGGGTAAAGGCGGCCGGTGCGTAGCGCTTTTAACCTTACCACTTTCATGTGCCGATTGTCTATAAATCTGGGAGCCTCAACCTCCTGGAACCCTAAGGGCCTGCCCAGGCCTGTAATGGGATTGCTTTACCTTTACCGTTTACTTTACTAGAGGGACTGTACGAATTGTCGATTTGATGTTAGATTCTGCCCGAAACAATCCTTAGGTACAAAAGCCAGACCGGGCTAGCTCAGTCGGTATAGCGACTCGCTACGGGCTCGACGGTCCGATGTTCGGACCCCGGTGGGGGCGAGATTTTCCGCAACCCCCTCGCCAGACCGGCGCTAATGCCCACCCAGCCTCCTCTACACTGGTTACCGGGTCTTTCACGGGGAGTGAAGCGGCCGGGGCGTGGGGCTAGCCACCCCACCCACTTCTAACGCCGAGGCTAACACAAGGGTAGAGCTACCCTTCCACTCCCCCTTGTGCCTTAGGTCTGCATGGGGATTACTTTTTTTACTGCAGCCAGAACGTATGTGCAGTCGGATGAACATAGTGTTCATACGCGTAATGTAATCTACATTTGGGCTGCTTTCGTTAAAACAGCCGTCGTCCATTCCCAAGAATAAATACGTTTTTTCTCATTTTGTTTGTGTTTGCAAAGGAAACTGTACTTACGAGCGATCACCTGCGACAGTTCTTTTTGGAGTGCGTCTGTCACCCATTCATTTGCTTGTCCATTCAGTGTCGTTTATATCCCATGGTGATTTAGTGCATCCAGTCCCTGTCCCGAGCCAAAGCTTCTACACACACCATTGAACATTTTTCAAAGGATCTGAGATTTATATACCTTAACGAAACAAAATGCTTTTGAAAAGTTCTATTAACTGCTGCTTTTGCTTCATAGCAGAGAGTTGCACACTACAGTTTCTTAAAACGAACCATGGATTTTACAGGCTAGAAAGCATACGTATTTTAACGAACGTTCAAACAGCCCTTGATGTGGCCTACTGTAGTTACCAGAAAAAGTAGCCCATCCTAAGACGGTGGTGACAAATTCCTAGCCAGTGCCGCGGACAGTGGAGGGGGGAGAAGGCGGTAGAGGGGAAATCTGTAGGGATTAGGGGGGCTGAGGTGTCCGGTTGAGGGCGCGGGGCCCGATTATGTTGAACATATTTTTGTCTTTCTCAGTAGCGTCAGATATAATTAGGTAGTGACTGTCGTGTTGACGGCACTTGCGGGCATCAGCATCTTACGTAAGACGCTGTCTGCTTTGTTTCCTTAGTTTTTCGCCTTGACGATCCGCCTTTGTTGGGGAGGTGCCGAAAAATTTTTTTCACCGGGGCGCGGACCCGCTCTCGGCGGCCCTGCTCTTAGCCGTAAGAATATTGTCTTCTGAGATGTAAGGCTGTTTAGTCTGTTAGAACATTACCGACATTCCGAGGTAATGTTCTGTGTGCATGTTTCGACTGGATCCAGCCATCATCAGGAGAGTATCTTACATGCACACGTAGCTATAAAAGTTAGTATGAGGTGAAGCAGAACTTTACTCTGAACGGCCGGTAAAGCCTTACTGGTACGCAAAGCAACGTTCATTGCCACTGATGAGACAAACTCAAATCCTACTGTTCTATTTTATTTGTATCTAGTGGCTCAGGACAGGCCGATCCCAGTGGCCGCGCGGTCTAAGGCGTGGGTCTGCAGCCGCTCGATTGCTGGGATCTTGGTTTCGAACCCCACCCGGGGTATGGATTTTTTATCTTGTACAATGTTTGTGTTGTCAGGTAGAGGTCTCTGCGACGAGCTGATCACTCGTCCAGAGGAGCCTACCGACTGTGGTGTGTGTCTGAGTGTCATATAGAAACCTCCAAAAGGAGGCGGCCGTGGCCCGATTTGGGCTGTCGCGCCACAGGAGAGGAAAGGCTGAGGATGGAGCAGACAGGGGTGGATGTCGGCCTGGTCGACGATACTACTTCACATGGGGAGACTAAGGAAAATCACGGAATATAAAAAAATAACTGGAAAATGATTTGAGATTCTCACAGCGACGATTATGACGAATATTGTCTTTTGCGATGTAACGTCGTATGGTATGCTAGTAATTTACCGACGTTTCGGAGAATGCTGCTGTCTCAATTGTAGTGTAGAAGAATTAGCGGTTTCGGGACATCGAAAATTCATACGTTGGACTTCTGCTTTGTATGCAGTACAGTACCTTAGGTTGACGGCAGTGCTTAGCACAAACCTGCTGTCTCCATTTTTATTTCCACACAGATAATGGAGACATTATTTTCCTCTGAAAAGTTGGCATCTAACTGCCGTATCACTTTATATGAGCTGTAAGAATAACAACGAAGCAGGGCGTATCTCTGCAGTGCAAGTTGCCTGCCTAGCGCCGCCCCACACCACTACACTCGGTTTATATAGTCTTGTGCTCTGGCGGTACCACCAAGGGGCGCATACGAAGGAGGGGCTGTCGGGTTGCAGCCCTCCCCCAGATCGAGATTTTAAAAATAAACACAAAATTTGTAGACACAATGATAAACCTTTTACGCGATTTACCCTTTTGCCGAAATCAGTCATTGAAATTGGCCCATAACTAGTACAGTGGAATTTTGAAACATAAAATAACGAACTTAGGAAGCCACAGATAAACTTAAAAAATAACAATATTAGACCTTGTGATTTAAATGAAAAGAGTTGTGGAACACGTAGCTGAATTTATATTTATATGAATGCAGTTCCGAAAAGTATTATGCTACACATATTTATGACATGATTTTTATAACATAGGTTTTAAAATCAGACATAAATTATGTATAGCCTCTAGGTCAGCCCACGCAGTAAAAACTTCTGGGTACGCGCATCCTACCACCCGACGTTTTTAACACATAATCAAGCTGCAGAATTCGCTGCGTGAAGTAAGATGGCGTTACTCAACATTGTGTCCTGACTGTTGTTTCTTTTAAGAATTAAAAAAACTTTCAGGCATGCATTGCGACAGTAGCCTGCAGTTAGTGAACAGAAACCAACATATTTTGACTCTGTCAACTTTATTGATTGAACACACGTGTTTTGACTCATTTTACGCCGTCTTCATTGTCTGTATTACCACCTATGTTTTATGCAAACATGATACCGCCCAATTTTGATGTCTGTTTCGATTTGTTGATCAGGAAACACGGGAATGCAGGGACGCCTCAAATACTGTAGTCAGTGGCGATACACATTCATGTAACTTGTCAGTCTACACACCGACGTACCTCAACTGATGCTTACAAATTTTATGCACAAAACAATTCGAGTGTAAATCCAGCACACGGCTAGAGTGCCTAGTACAGTACGGACACAAAGCAGTAACTGTTGGCTACTGGCACAACATTTGCGATACATGCGAAACAAAAGCAAATAATTACTAAAAAATTTGCCTTTGAAGAGTCAAGGAGGAAGGGAACTTTCTATCTACAACAACAAAGAAGGAAGTCTAACTCGATTTGTCACATCTTGAGTAGAAACTGCCTTCTAAAACACGTTATTGGAGGAAGGATAGAGGGAAGGATAGAAGTGACAGGAATACGAGGAAGAAGACGTAAGCAGCTTGTGGATGACCTTAAGGAAACGGGAGGATACTGGAATTGGAAAGAGGGGGAACTAGATGGCTGTCTTGATAGAGTGCGATCTGGTGCCCATCTTGGTCGTTAAGTTTTTACATTATCAGAGTAAAGAATGTTTCAAAGTGGTTAGTAGGTAAAATAAAGCAAATTTTGTGGACAATAATTGCTCTTATCTGCAGGTTTTACGAATCTCAAGGCCGTTGTAAAATTGATTTGTAAACTGTACGATCTGGTGGCTTGACAACAATTTTTAGTAATTTTGTTACCTCCAGTCTCCTCCCGTATCCTACATACAATAAAAAGAAGGAAGGCTAACTGGATTGGTTACATCTAGCGTAGGAACTGTATTCTGAAACACGTTACTGAGGGAAAATCAGAAAGAAGGCTAGAAGTTACTGGTATACGAGAAAGAAGACGTAAGCAACTACTGAATGAAACGAGAGGATGTTGGAAACTGAAGGAGGAAGCACTAGATCGCACTGTGTGGAGAACTCGCTTTGGAAGAGTCTATGGACCTGTCGTAAGACAGACTACAGAATGAATGAGTCTGCTCCACGTCACCATCTGTTGAACGTAGATTGTAAGTATATTCTGAAGTAAAGGCAGACGGAACTTTATTTTGGGTCTAAGTTGTGCTCTGGTTGATTAAACGCACCCCCTTGCACATCATATTAAGCCAAGTTCAGCATGGTGTAAGGGCTGTATAGACGTCAATGAACTCCTTGATTACTTGCTGTCCGACGTTCCCTTTATTTGATCTCAGCGCACTGCACTTCTTTATTGGTAGGCAACTCGTTAACGTTAGCTACTGTGTGGTCATTGCCGGAGAAGCTGATGAATCCCTGTCTACAAGCAAACTTGAGTCAAACTTCAGAACAAAGCGATAAGAGACGCGTGTCTATGGCCCTTCGCAGCGTGCAGGCAGTTCTTATTAAAGCGCTTGTGCACATTTATGCTCCTTCTAGAGGGCAGTCGTGTGTCTGTGTACATTTCTGACACCTTTCAAGTGCTTTAGGCGTGACCAAGTGTCACCTAAAGTTGAGGATCAGTGCCGTGTCTTGTCGTTTGACTGTATAACGAACTTAACCAATTCTCTGGTAACAGAACACGAAAGATAACACCGCCACTGAAGAGCCTACCCAAAGTTTTAATTGGGGGGGGGGGGTGCTGACCCCGAGGCTATATATAATTTATGTTTGATTTTAAAAACTACGTTAAGTGGGTCCCTGTCACCACGGCATGGCGCGTTCTCAGGTTGCGGATGGAGGAACGACCTCCAGGTATGGAGGGTAGCTGCGAATACATTGAATAAGCAGTCGCGGACAGCCGAAAAAGGGTCGTCCTCCAGCTTGGGGGTTGGGCGAGGTGCTAACAACTCCTCACCGTAAAAAATTATTATGTTACGAAACAGCCTACAAAGCCTCGGCTCTTGTGAATGCGGTAATGAACCACCGAGTTCCATAAAATGTGGGGAATTTCTTCACTAGCTGAGAAACTGTTGGTTTCTCAAGAAGGGCTCTGCTCCATGGAGTTAGTTAGTTAGTTAGTTGGTTAGTTAGTTAGTTAGTTAGTTAGTTAGTTAGTTAGTTAGTTAAAAGAACCTTGAGTGTAACGTAGCACTGCTGGCAACTGCATTTACACACATATAAATACGTCTGCGTTTTCTTTAAGTTGATCTGAGACTTCGCACGTTTGTTATTTTGTTTTTCAAAATTCCACTGTACAAGTTATTGGCTGACTCCAGTGGCTCAAGTGAAAATCGTGTAAAGGGTTCAGATGTGCGCTCTTTTGGGAGATCACGCTGCGTGGTGTGGTATTTGTTTACCGACGTTTCGGGACAAAGTGTTGGTCCCATCTTCAAGGGCCAAGACTTTTTCTTCTTGGACTCTTGACCCTTAAAGATTGAAACGATACATTTTCCCAAAACGTCGGTTTACAGTTACCACACAACACCGCTTGGTATCCCAGGACACAGGTCTAATCAACGTCGCGGCGGAAGCCTGAAATCAATGTAAATGTTTTATCATTCTATCTATAAAATTTATGTTTATTTTTAAAATTTCGAATTGGGGAAGGGTTGCAACCCCTTCTTTGGATGCGCCCCTTAGTGGTACCGTCAGAACATAAGACAATACAAACAGAGTGAACTGGGGTGGCGGCAATCCTATGCAGAAAACGTACATTGTTTACCTTCAAATATTCCTATGTACTGGTTGTTAGCTGATTTCCGTGGCCGGGATGTAAAAACCAAAGTTATATAAACTGATAGTTTATTATCTGAACCGGCGTGTGTTTCGGCCGGCTGTGGTCGTCATCTAGCGGTTCGCTTCCAAACATGTGGCAGTACAAAAGTGTGTACAAGTGAGTGTGTTACAGTTCTGTGACAATTATGTCACTGCTCAGACTGATTACTTTGTCAAAACACGATCATATTCTTGGAGATGGAGGCAATATTCTCCTCCGAAACGACGCGGATTGACGTCTTCTTATTTCCAATGGCACAACAGCCCCTAATGGGCCAGGGCCTCCTCATTGTCGAGGCTTCACGATCACACTCAGACACACCACAGTCGATGGGACTCCTCTGGACAAGTGATCAGCCCGACGCAGAGACCTCTACCTGAAAAAAAAACACAACACTTACAAGAGACAGACATTCATGCCCCAGGCGGGATTCGAACCCACATTCCCACCAAGCGAGCTGCCGCAGACCCACGCATTAGACCGCGCGGCCGCTGGGATCGACCAGTATTTTACTGATATAAATTTAATTTTACTGTCTGAATTTGTACAAGAGTTAATTTGATACTTTACGTCTTGGTAAAATGAGAATTACAAAGGACTGGTTTTATCACATCCTAATTCCAATCAAAGGTTCACTTTGTCACTTAAAATAACAGTATGAACGTAATTTGTGCTGAAGAAACGGACAGCTGTCCCCTGGCAGTATTTATACAGCGAAGATGGGAAGATGAGGGTTTATAAACCAATGTCTCTTTTATTTGGTTATTAGCCCTGTTAAACTGAATGACTGGCTCTTAATCTCCAAAGACTGAGGCAACAAGCTTAGTAGAATAGAGAGAGGGGAAAGTTGAAACTAATGTAAGCGGGAGTTTAGAATGTGGAGTCGGGGGGGGGGGGGGGGAAGTGTGAAGGGTAAGGGAATAAAGCGCATTATTACTCAAAATCTAACTGTATTATGACTCAGTCGGCGAGATAAAGCAGGTGGGCCTGTAATGGGGTTCAGAGTAGCCGTGTTGAGCAGAGGAACTGGAAAACTGCCGCAGTCCTGCGTAATATAAGCTATCAGTTGCAAGAATCTGACGTTGGACATTGTCCGTTGGCCGATCCCAGTGCCCGCGCGGTCTAAGGCGCAGGTCTGCGGCCGAGCGCTTCCTGGGATCGTGGGTTCGAATCCCAGCGGGGGCATGGATGTTTGTCTCTTATACAGTGTTTGTGTTATCAGGTAGAGGTCTCTGCGACGGGCCGATCCCTCGTCCAGAGGAGTCCTACCTACTGTGGTGTGTGTCTGAGTGTGATCAAGTGAAAATAAAAACCCTCTACACCTGCTGTGAACAAGTAAGTAGAAGAGGAAAGGAGTGCGAAACGAAATTTTGTCCTTTGTCGGAGACGTGAATCGGAGACGGTTTATACGTCACCTCGTTTATAGCATCAGGTACTCTGTGGTACCAATTAATTCCTCACTGTTAACCATTGCTCGGTTATAACAACACTCGTTTAAAATGAGAAAATATCCTGTCCCTTTCATGATGTTATAACCGAGTTCCACTGTATATACACACACACTGTATATACACACACACTGTATATACACACACTGTATATACACACACACTGTATATACACACACACTGTATATACACACACACTGTATATACACAGACACTTTCGAGCATAGGAAGTTAAAATAGCTATTAACTCTTGTGCCCCCCCCCCCCACCCTCCCCCCCCCAAAATTCTGATACCAAATAAGAAGAGTCGGAAAATGCACCACAGTTTAGAGCTGACATGTTTCCCACATCCGGTGGTTCATTCCTTACACACACGATTGTTTGTGTTGTCTGTATGCTGCGTCCCACTTTACTGAATTCAACACAGTTGGATGAATACGGGAGGGAAGGAGCGGAGTTGTGGCTCCAAGTATTCTTAACCTTGGCAGTGGATGGAAGTGAGTGGTCAGCCTCACGCTTCGACCGTTTTCTTGTCAGTGGCAGAACCCCCTGCACCTGTCGTCCTGGAGACTCAACCGGACGCACAACAGATCTGGACGTTGAAATGAGAATCGCTTGCCATTTGCGGAAATCTAACTCTGATACCTTGTTCTTGCAGCCTGTAACCTTGCCACTGTAGAGGCGTTTAGCAGGTACATTAACCTTTTAAAGCCTAGCGGTAACTTTACGTACCGCCAGGTTTAACATTAAAAAATTCTACGTGGTGCCCACATTGCGTTTATGTGTTTTGTACGGATCTCAGAACAAACAGCAACTTTTGCCTTATAAAACATTAAGAGACTGGTTTTTATAACCGAAGTGGAGAGTGTTTACAGCGCGGTGCGCACTGAGTCCTTATATAAAACAGACACACTTCGTCTTTAAAGGGTTAAACTTTCTTTATTATCCTTCACGCCGCTTACTGTGTAGTATCAATAAGTAATGAAAGTGGCCGGGCCATGGCTCAGGCGGTTAGCCGCCGGTCTCTCACCGCCGAGGCCCGCGTACGATCCTGGCGTCAGTCTATGTGGGATTTATGGTAGACAAAGTGGCACGGGGACAGGTTTTTCTCCGAGTACTTCGGTTTTCCCCGGTCAGTTCCATTTCACCGGTGCTCCATTACACGGAAAAATGAAAAAAACTAATCATCTTCATCACAGGGTTGCACAATAAGCCTCAAGGCTGCCATGCGTCCGTAGCGTCTGCTGCGGGGCCCTTCAATAAAAAAGGTGCTGGAAGGATAGCCATTATGCAATTATGAACATACAGTTTTAACATAATTAGTCCCCGTTTTTTATTAAACCAGTATGTACTTTTCAGCATACAGTCACACACAACCTTACTGTACAAGTTTTTTAGGCGACTGGTTTAGGCTTGATGCTGATCCCTGTAGCCGCGCGGTCTAAGGCGTGGGTCTGCGGCAGCTCGCCTGCTGGGATTGCGGGTTCGAATCTCGCTGAGAGCATGGATATCTGTGCCTTGTGAGCGTTGTGTGTTGTCAGGTAGAGGTCTCTGCGTCGGGCTGATCACCCATCCAGAGGAGTCCTACCGAGTGTGGTGTGTCTGAGTTTGATCGTGAAGCCTCAACAATGAGAAGACCCAGGCCCACTGGGCGCTGTTGCGCCATTGGAGGAAGAGGTTTCGGCTTTTTGTAAGCCATCATCAGGCCAGGTTTCTTAAGAAAAAAGGCTTGGTGCTGGGTTTAATTCCAGCCGAAAATAGTGGCCCCAAGAAGCTTGTACTGTAAGGTTGCTTATGGCTGTATAGTGTACAGTATACACTGTGAACCTACGTAGAGTATCTCTCTGGAATAAGTTGAAATGCTTCTATTTGTATGTACTCACACAGGAAAGTCGATTTATATCGCTACGTAAAATCGACTGGATTAGAGATTAACGAATCAGAAAACCTTAATTTCCATACACCTGTTAGTGGAAGCCTTTAATGTAGGGGTGAAAAAAATTCTGTGCTTTCGTTTATGGGCTACGTGGAAAATCCATTTTATGGCCTTCTGTACACAGGGGGCTACTTTGTTTTATGACGCGCGAGAGTCGGAATTGCCTTAAGAGCTTCCAGTGCAGGTGTCCCCCGTCAAGTGTGGAGAAGAAACCTGTCCAGCAGGTTAGGCGCTGGTACTGGGCAACGGAGGATTGAGAGACGTGACTTCCTCATAAAGGTGGATTCACATTATACGGCACGGCACGGCACGACACGACACAACAAAATATTCTTGTATGGTTTTCACCTGCTCGAATTCACATCAGTCTGTAACCGACAGCTGACGACAAAGACAGCGTCGTTGGGTTTGAGAGAAGAGAATATTTTGTCACTCTGTGAATTGAAGGTAGATGTGAATGCGCGCTGGGTTTTGTCGTGTCGTGTCGTGGCGTGCCTTGCCGTGCCGTGCCGTATAATGTGAATGGACCCTAAAGCGTTCCGTTTTACTAAGGAAAGGCCAAGAAACTAAAACAAATAGTCTATATTCTTTGCCTAAGAAGCCGAACCGTGCAAGCGCTGTTGTGTCGTGGGCACTGTACAGTGTGCTGTATTCATGTGTTTCTGCGGTTTTCGTTTCGTATCGCTTCATGTTGGGGTTTAAATCCTAATAGTGTAATTATACTTTATTGTGTCTGTAAAAGTTCAATATTGTGATCTCAAATGTTAAATCCTATTTTATTTTTGATTTGGGAAAAGAAATTATCAGCGTGATGTGGTGAATGATCATAATTTTTCGTTCTGGGAAGTGGCTTTTTTTTCCTTCGTGGCGCAGCAGCCCCTAGTGGGCCAGGGCCCCCTCATTACCGAGGCTTCACGATCACACTCAGACACACGACACCCGTTAGGACTCCTCTGAATGGGTGATCAGCCCGACGCAGAGACCTCTACCTGACAACACACAACACTCACGAGAGACAGGCACTCATGCCCACCGCGGGATTCGAACCCGCAATCCCAGCAAAGGAGCAACCGCAGACGCACGGCTTAGACCGCGCGGCCACTGGGATCGGCGAAAAATTCGCTATAATTCTGTTAATTACAACAGCTGCAGAAGACTGCTTCTGGTATGTGTAACGGTATAAGTTGCCAGCCGCCACATGATGATCTGCGATTGTACAAAATAACCAGCCGTCAATTATCACCATTTCTTATTCACAGTTTACAATTAATCGCTGTTTCTTATGCATAATTCGCGGTTAATTGCTATCAATTAGACATAATATAGGCGGGGACACGAATGTGAATATTACAGTAGCACTGAGTGAGTGAGACATATTTACAATAAACTGTCAGTTTTCTTCTTCGTATTTGCCCTATTTTGAGAGACGCTTGTGTAACAAATGATTCTTACTTGTACTGGAGCACTTATAATATAGGATAGTTTAGCACAGCAAACATCCAACGGACACACTATTATTATCTTAAATGTCTTTACATTACAATATTTATATGTGGACCCAACATGTAAAGACATTTAGAGTAATAATATTTCATTATTTGGACTACTGTTGTATTTGATTAGTAACTGTGCAAGTTATGAACGGCCGTGCCATGGCTCAGGCGGTTAGCCGCCGGCCTCCCACCGCGGAGGCACGGGTTCGATCCCGGGTCAATCCGTGTGGGATTTGTGGTAGACAAAGTGGCACTGGGACAGGTTTTTCTCCGAGTACTTCGTTTTTCCCCTGTCAGTTTCATTCCACCGGCGCTCCATTACTAGGAAAAGGACAAAAAATAATAATCATCTTCATCACAGGGTTGCACAAGAAGCCTCGAGGCTGCGGTGCGTCCGTAGCGTCTGCTGCGGGGCCCTTCACCACAAAAGAAAAGGTATGAATAGTGCAAAACTAGGACAGTTTATATACATCCGAAGGAAAACAAGAGACTTTGCTTGAACTTTTCAAAGCACATTGTATCATTATTCTCCTTAAGCCAGAACCTTACTTAATTTACCAATATAATTCGCTGGTTATTTTGCTCCAGTAAGTTACTTGCCATGCATCCATTTCAATGCTCGACTGTGTGCTTTGTGTATGCAATACATGGCTTATAGTTATTTCCTTTAGGCTGCAAGTAAAAATAGCTATAGTCTAAGGTTAAGCTTGTACTATTGACAGTCAGAATATGTCGTTAACTGTTCACAATGCCGTCAAATTCTTGTATTAATTTTTTATTTTTTATTTAAAGCCGCTAAAAATTGTGTCGAATGAAGCAATGCTGTTTTGGGAATAGGGGAGCGTTCGATAGAAAAGTACTTCCACTTTTTTTGTCTTAAAGCGTTCAGTAGGTTGTTGGTTCCTTGTGTTATAAGAAATCTATTAGGTAAGTTGAAACTAAGAGCCACCACGTGCCTGAACATGACGCTGTAAGCATGGCATTGAGACGAAAGCTTTCTCAACACACGACCTCGGGCCCAGAGACATAGGAGTGTTTGGATTCACGCTGCGTCTGCTTTACTTCCAGAGACATAGGAGTGTTTGGATTCACGCTGCGTCTGCTTTACTCCCAGAGACATAGGAGTGTTTGGATTCACGCTGCGTCTGCTTTCCTCCTAGAGACATAGGAGTGTTTGGATTCACGCTGCGTCTGCTTTACTCCCAGAGAGATTTGTACACGACGCTCTAAAGATTTCAGAATCTTCCAGAACATGACATGCTACCAAACACGTCCTAGTATCCCTTAACCGGGAATCTAACCGTTGCCACTCAATTCACTCACATTGTAACAGTTCCTGACTGAGAATACACTAAATTATACGCGAAATTTCGGCATCTGTGTCGAAATACGAAGCAAAACTGGCTAAGTAGGTTTTATAAATATGCATTTTCATATTGAAGACGTTTTAGCCAAAGCTAATTGTCTTTAACGAGCGCTCAGAGTGGAGCAGTTAGACTCTGCCGTCTCAGGATGGGTGTACAGTTTTCGCTAACAGTCTCTTTCTGTTCTGCCCTTCTTGTTAGCTCACTTCATTTCTTTACTAACCAAGTTCATGACGCTAAAGAGACCGAATGACCTACCGCCACGCTGTAGGGATCACCAAAACGTGACTCATTTGGCAAAAAAACGAATCGGTGAATAAAGTACAAGGCCTGGTTTCGCTTCTAAGCCTGCTGGCACACTGAACAAATCGAGTCTAGTCGCGTATGACTTACTAGATTCTGGAAAGACAGGCCAGTTAGTCTTCGTATAATTTCTATACACATGTGTCACAGTGCATGAATGGGGCAAGACGAATAAAAGTGACGGTATGGCTGTGCAGTGTCTCTTTGAGTCAAACTCGAGTAGAATCGACTGGACTTGATTCGATGATCGTACCAATGTTCTGAAATTGCATTATGTGTGGCCGTCTTAACCCCTGTTACAAGTCACTTTATTGTCTGTCTATTCTGTAAACCAGCGTGCTGTAACAGCTAAATATTCTGGTTCTTCCATGCATGCAACATGCTGTACCCGTCTTATCCTGCATTTTGTCATTATAACGAAGTCTGTGGCATTGTGTAACGTTTTGTAAGACTTTTGTTAGCCGTCTGTCGAACCCCTGAAACTTGAGGGTCATCCCTTGCCGACTATCCAAGTCTGCCTGTTAAATGTATTTGCAGCTGCCTTCCATATCGGGAGACCCTTTGTTCCACCAGGAACCCTTGGACGGTCCCTGTCATGGCAACTTGGGGCCCGCTTAACATGGGCATAAAACAGAACGCATTTAGTGACTCATAGCTAGGAAGTGCTGTAACAGTGTAAAGTTTTCCGTGTGCTTAGTTAAGCACCACTTTTGAAGTCGTGTGGACGAATGACGGTACAGATACGCGCATTCCTAACCTCGGCAGTAGATGGACGTGAATGTTCAGTTCTGCGTTCCGTCCGGTTTTCCTCTGGGAAAGAATCCCCAGCACGCAATGACTAGAAGGGTGGGTGGGCCTCATGGACGGTAAGTATAGCAGGATTAACTCCACAAATTTTCCAGCTTAAAATGCAGGTAAATTTAGCGAGCCTAGGCTGATGTCACAAGTCGGCAGAGTGCGCCAAGTGGTGTGCGCGTAGATCAGTGTGTTTCTGAAGTCAGAGCTATGGAGACATTATCATGTCACTGAGGTAGGATGGCCATAAAGTTTGTGAGACTGCGCTGAATGTTGTCGTGAAAAATGACGGGGACTTTGTGGATGTAATCCTGCTATACAGTAAATGCTTTCCTGTGTGCCTTATGTAACTGCAATGGTAAAGATTAATAGCATAATACATAGTGAATTGTTCTGTGATTACTCTCATTCGGTTTGGGTAAAGGGAGCCAACCGGTTCGCTTTAAGCAACTTATCTGAACTGAGGGTTACGGGGAAGCAAGAGAACTGTTAAAGCGATATTATAAGATAATAGAAAGAGACAATGTACGGAAGAATGCAGCTTAAAATACAGTTTAGATGACGTAACAAATTTTATATGTAAAACGACCTATGTGAATTCTGTCCCGATAGTTCCAGAATGGAGCACGCGCTTGCTATTTCTAATGATGCTTTAGATTAACGAGTTATGTCACGAATTTTGGCCGACTCCGGGGGCTCATTCATCCTCCTATTCAGAGGGTAGTATTCGATCTTTCTGACGAATACAGCGGCCGGCTCCTCAAACAGATGACTCACTTCTATCTGTTAAGAATGAGTGGAGCTGTACCTCCACTGCCACATATCCTTCATGGAAAGCACATTGAACAACTTGACCTTTACCTTTACCTTTACCTTAAATTTATAAATTTTTAGTAAATAAATAAGAGTTATGTAAGTGTAGCAATATCTTTCTAAGGAGATCAGTTGCAAGTTCCTTTCCTTTCCTGTGGCGCAACAGCCCCAACTCGGGTCTAGGCCGCCTCGTTGTACAGGTTCCTACATCACACACAATTAGACACACACACAGCAGATAGGACTCCTCTGGATGAGTGATCAGCTCGTCTCAGAGGCCGCTACCTACAAAAAACACATCACTCACAAGAGACAGACATGCCTCCGGCGGGATTCGAACCCGCAATCCCATCAAGCGAGTAGCCGCAGACCCACGCCTTAGACCGCGCGGCCACTGGGATCGGCGATTTACGAAGTTAGTCACTTAAATTTTTATTAATTAACGAAGTAATTATCTAACCAACATGCAACCAGCAAAGAGTTTTTACAGATAAAAAAGTACGCACTGATAGCTACTGTAGAAATGTTTTAAAAGAAACCTCAGTATGTAGAAAAACTGTAAATTATGAGCTGTCGTGATCCTAGTCTATAACAGAATATGCACTTTTGCGTCATGTTTTTAAACGAAACTTATATAGCATGGAAACATGTAGCGTAAACATTTGATATAAGATAAGAGTTTTGTTTAACTGAATCTGTGTGTACAGAATAACAATAGCAGCACAACGGTATGACAGTCATTAACCCTTTAAAGACGAAGCGTATCTGTTTTATATAAGGACTCAGTGCGTACCGCGCTGTAAACACTCTCCACTTCGGTTATAAAAACCAATCTCTTAATGTTTTATAAAGCAAAAGTTGCTGTTTGTTCTGAGATCCGTACAAAACACATAAACGCAATGTGGGCACCACGTAGAGTTTTTTAATGTTAAACCTGGCGGTACGTAAAGTTACCGCTAGGCTTTAAAAGGTTAAAGTAACCAATGACCTTCCCTGCACAATACTGAATCACTAAGATGTTCGTGCAGTTACACGTTGTTGTAGAATTGCTTTACATCATCATTACTGTAGCATGTATTACATTAACCCGAGTCACTTTACCTCAGTTACCCTCTGACAATTTACACTGCACTGTTTGAATCTCTGTATGGCAGTTATTCTATTCGCCACATGTGTATAACTTGCATTCATGTAAGCATGTCTGAAACTGTGAAGCAGTAATATGGCCGTGCCATGGCTCAGGCGGTTAGTTGCCGGCCTGTCACCGCGGAGGCCCGGGTTCGATCCCGGATCAGTCCATGTGGGATTTGTGGTGGACAAAATGACACTTGGACAGGTTTTTCCTTGTCAATTTCATTCCACCGCTACTACATTACACGGAAAAACGAAAAAAAACTAATCTTCTTCATCACAGGGTGAAGTGCGTCCGTAGCGTCTGCTGCGGGACCCTTCAGTACTAAAAAAGTGGCTACCAGACAAAGTATTTCGGCCTTAACCATCTTAAATTCATGTGTGGAATTCGTAGTGTAAAATTCTCTCTCTCTCTCTCTATATATATATATATATAAACACACACACACACACACACTAATGGCCCAGTTTCAATGATATTAAAAGCTACAAAGTAATTCTAGATTGCGGCACTTCATTGAGAATGATTTTTGTGTTTGTTTATTAATTAGAAAGGTTGAAGCTTTGTGGAGTAGAGAAGTTTGTAATTAATGTGAGGGTTTTACGTAGTAATTCCGAACTTTGAATTCGTGGGGCTTCTCATGCGTAGATTTGCCTTTGATGCCTAGAGCTCCGTGTGGGTAGATCCATTCAGAATTATTATTCTCTGCAAGTTCAGAGAAACTACGGGTGATATTTACGTTAACTCCACGTTGTTTATGCTCGATCTGTGTTCATTTAGAAAGGTACACAAAATCGTGCTGTTAAATAGAATAGTCCTAAAAGGAAATTCGGTTGAGTTTATTTACCATAAAGATATACGAAATATGTTATCTGTAGGATGAAGCACATTTTTCTTTTAAAACATTTATCTATATTTTCGCGGTTTGGGATTGGTAAAAACAGATATTTCCAAGTAAATGAAACTGTCGCGCTGCGTATTAGACGGCCTCAGTAGGTACAAAGATATCTCTTTGAATTTTCAACGTGTTGCATCAACCAGTATTTTATTTTCTTTCTAAAAGACGAAAAATGTAAAAATTAATATGTATTTTTCGTTTTATATCACGTCATTAAATATTTTCACTGACTGAGATATATCCAAAGAAATTATTGAAAACAGTGTAAGGACTGTAAACAGATAAGAGGGGAAATTGACTAGCTTGCATGAAGCGAAGCGTAGTTAGATCTGTGTTCTGTAATTCGGGAAAATACGTTCACGTGACTTGCATATAGGAAGAACAAGAAACGAATACACTCTCCTGATTATAAAACCTATTTGTAAGAAGTGGCTTGGAAGATCGAGGAGCAGATGGAATATAAGTGGATGTAAATTGAAACCTCTAGCTGAGGCGATATACTTAACAATGTTCTATGATGAAGAACCCAACTGATAGTGAAGTAAGTTCATTTCGTAGAAAAGTTGTTACATTTCTCAAAAAAGAATTGGTATTAGAAATTGTGCAATCAAATTAAAAACTTTTTTTAAACTAAAGGAGAAGTTGAGATGTTGTAACCAATGTTTATGATTCCACTCTGATCTAAATTTTTCTTCCGAGAACTACTTCCCTTTATTTGAACCACGTTCCTCTTCACCACATGAAATGTACTTGTGTAGAGCGGGCACTGAGGCCGAGTGGAGGGGAGGAAGAGACTGCGCATGTGCCAGTGCAGCACGCTTTTGTAGTGATGATTTCATAAAATAAGCTTGAACACTTTCTGTGTTGACGCTGAAGGTGATGGTGATTTGCGGTTTTGTTCATATTGAACCCAGGACAGACGTCTTCTGAAAGACGGTACAGCCTGTAATTAGTGACGTATAGAATTATTACAGAATTACAGATAATTGTCTTCGGCGGTGTGATGCCGTGTAGTGTGGTAATATACACTATATGCTGATATGGACGTTTCAGACAAGCCTGCTGATTTCGTCATTAGGGTAGATATATTCTTGACAGTTGCCTATTTTCCGTGCATTTGACAGTTATAAGTTAAAAAAAAAGCACATACAATTGATATGCATACATTACCAATACGTGTTATTATTATTTATTATTATTATTATCTTTGTCATCATCATCTCCTACATGTTTGTATATCTTATACTCTATTGCAAATTTACATGGTCACATTGAACACACTATTGTTAACAAAATTTTGATTCTTCAAGTTTTTGCTGATTCATATTATATATATTCAGGGGCGCACCCAAGGGGGTCTGCCGGGCTGCAGCCCCCCCCCAAACCCCCAAAACCAAAACTTAAAAAACACAGATTTTATAGATGTGATATCAAAAGTTTTACGTGATTTCCCCTTAAGCCGGAATCAGCCAATGAAATCGGCTGATGACAAGTACATTAGAATGTTGACAAATTAATTAATAAAATTTAAAAAAAACAAGAAAGGACACTGTGACTGAGTCATGGAACATGTAGTTGTATTCGTATGTATGTAAATGCAGTTGCAGGCAGTGTTATGTTGTACTTACAGCATGATTTTTATAACATAATTTTAGAAATGGAACAAATTATATATATCATTAGGGTCAGCCCCGCCCCCTCCCTCGAAGGAAAAATTCTGGGTGCGCACTTGTATATACTGTCGAACCCGGTTATAACGACATCGGTTGGTACGACACCTCGTCTATAGCGTCAGATATTCTGTGGTACCAATTAATTCCTCACTGGTAACCATAACATTACACTGCTCGGTTATAACAACACTCGTTTATAACGACACAAAATACTCAGTCCCTTCCATCACGTTATAACCGAGTTCGACTGTGTTTGACTTGCTACTACGTTTTATATATGCGCGAACTAAATTTCCTAGAGACAATACATACAGATGGTTTATACAATTTTATATCTGTTTTCTCCCTGATGATGGCCCATAAACGGCCGAAACATGTAGGAGATATTGTAAATGAAATAAGAACATTTTATGTTCAATAACTTTTTTTTTTCGAAAGTCGTGCCGTTTATGAGATAATGTGGAAAAATACTGTAGAATCAGCAGGCCACAGATGACAATATAATACGGCGCATGCGCTTTGCATGCTGGTTAACTAAGGCTACAGACACACACTCAGAATATGTAATAATTATTGTTTTTCAACGACAACAGTGATTACGCGAACGCGCCTCAATGTTACGTTTACACGTACAAATTTTTTTGGTTTATTTGTAATTTGTCCCATTACTAAAACGCCTGGAGGAAATATAAGTCAGTGGTTTGGTTCAGTGTGTAAGGGCGAACTGCGTGTGTTTTGTCGTGTCATTTATAAAACAGTGGCGCAGGAGTACGCACATGTTAAGACTTTAAGTCCACAAGGATATATCTTAAGTGCACACAGTTTGTTTCGTTGTATTGCTGCACAGTGGGGGGCAGACAGTAAAGCTGCCACCAACAGCGGTCGCAAGTTCGTCCTCTAGATCCACCGTTTTGCACTGCTTTCCACTTCACTTCCTCGTAGAAGACATCTAGGGTTATAAACGTCGCAAGGCGGAAATTTTTATCACTTTAGGAAAGTGAGAGTTTATTGTAATAAAAAAAAAATTATTTTTATGAAAATATCAGCTTATCACGCAATTGTAACTCGTTATTAAAAGGTGTAAGCTACTTTGTTTCTTCTGGATATACAACCCGCTGTCTTTTGAAAGGAAGAAATACGTGTTGCAGTTTTGACATCTGAGATGACACGCGGTGGGTCCTGGTAGAAACTCATCAGCATTTTTGAGGAACTTAATGCATCATTTTCTACCCCTCATATGGAGGCAGTAGGTTCGTCCGAAATGTCAGGTAATTTCCAGCAGAATACACGGTGTAATATCCCAGGAGTCATTACTCCTCATATATTGAGGGTTGTAAAGGTAAAGGTTCACCCTATAACAGGCCTGAGGGCCCAAGAAGGGGAGTAGAGGTATAGGTATACCTTTTCGTGAACCTCGGCACGAAGAGGGGATGGGATGGCAAGCCCCACATATTGAGGTTTGTGGGTAGAATATGTAGACCCATTTGTATTTTCACTGAACATTATTAATGTAATTAATCCGTGAGGTGAAAAGTTATGTGGTCAGCATGGACAGATGAATACATACGCAATTTGGTCGAAAACCCTGAAGAGGTTTTATCTGAGACGCGTGTATGAGATTGTAAGACTGTATTGCTATAAGGGTTTGGGCTGGATTCAGTTGGCTCAGGATAGAGTCAAATAGCGATTGATGTTTTATGCACGACAATGAATCGTTTAGATGCGTATAAGGAGGGAAATTGCGTAACCAGGTAACCTAAATTTAAATTCTCAAGAAATGGCGGTTTTTTCCCGGTGATTTGGTGTACGGAATGTAGCAGTGCAATATATAAGTTTGGGGTTGTGCCTGACAGGCTGCCTAATCTTCGATTTAGACCACTGTATTGTATAAGGGTGAAATAATTTCCGTCGTTGCAGATACATTACTTATAAAAAGAATTATTTAAGCATTTAAAGCACAATGTAAATATGTGTGAAATGTGACTTTACATGAAAATGGTTCTGCTCTTTCGCCCACACAGAGTATTCACATGTTTCAAAATTCTCTGACGAGAGTGCTTATTACCCTAAATATTATTTATTGGTCCTTACATGTGAGACGGATCATGTTTTCTGTAAGGCAAGAAATTAAATTCTTAAGCACTTATAACATATTTGTGCTTCTGAATCAGGAATTGTTTTCCTGTGATTTTCCTCGGTCCTAGAACAACTACTGATTCGGCCATCAAATTTCACTTTGCACTGCATGGTTCTCGACTGGTCTTTCAGTTTAACTTCAAAATTTCCGCCCAAACGCAGTTGTGCCAATATTATCAAAATTTAATCATAATAGGGCGCTACAAATACAATATTCAACAAAATACAAAATTTGTTTCAAATGTTTAATATTTACATCTTTGCATATTCAAAACGTGCCAGTTTCTATCTTCTTCACTTCCCAACCATTTGCCTTGCATTTTGTCTACCTTTTTCAGAAGGATGAGCGGACAGAGTTTGCTGAACCTCAGAGCAATAAATTTTCTATCCCTCACCCCACCGTAATAATATATAGAGATGTACAACATCTTTTCATGCTTTAAAGGGTGACATATTTTCTTGTGGAGCACACCGTTTTGTTTCTGTGCATTTTTGGAAGTGACAGAAATTCGCCGTTTTTGGCAGTCCTGTTGGTAAGGAAGGATTGAAATCTACTCTGTGAGCCCAGAAAAGGCAGAGAGTTATGACCTGATAAAGTGGGGAATAAAACTGAAGTTTTCTCAGTAAATATTTTATTTCTCCAGTGACTCTCAGTAGTAGAATCCATCGTGCAATATTTGCGCTGGGGAAACACTTTTATGCATTGTTGTTCGTACGTCATTTTACATTTCCACGTACAAAAGAAGTGGCAGTTAGGGAAAAGGAAAGTAAGAGGCGAGTGTAGAAAACGACATTTGTATGCGTTCTTTTCACGAAGAGCACCAGCCACTTTTATGAGGAACAAACGGTTTCCGTCCTCGCCGTACTGCTTATAAAGCTCTGGCATTTCCATCACCATCATTTGTTCCACTCCACATATTTCCAGCAGTGGCTGACTGTGACTGTACCTCGTGTTGCATCCGATATCATCTTCTTTAAATCTGTTTCATTTTCCAAATTTAAATTCTTTCATATTTTCTTCTGTGTCTTCTCCAAAGTCAATAGTTTAGGATGGGAGGATGATATGAACCTCTGGGAAGAGTTAGAAGGTAAAGCAGTCCCATTACAGGTATGGACAGGCCCTGAGAGTTCCAGGAGGTTGAGGCTCCCAGATTTCTAGACAACCGGCGCGTGAAGGTGGTCAGGTTGTCAGCCATACGCACCGGCCGCCTTTACCCGCCAGGAAATATTCCTGGTACTCATTTCTGTTAGAGGCTGAGTCGACCCCAGGGCCATAGTGCGGCCAGAAGGATTATGTCAATGAAAAATACCAATGACACCATCGGTAATCGAACCCGCGACCTTTCTTCTTGCGGCGTAGTGCCTTAACCAATTGCGCCACCGCTTTCCTTTGGAAACAGTTAGGTCTGTCGTAAATGCTACTCAGTTTTAATCCAGTTTTCTTCATGTAGAGCGCCTATTTAAGTCACTGTTTCTGCCCGTGTGTACCTCTACACTCACGGAAAAAAGTCAAGGACCGCTGTACAGATTTTAGTAAAATTTGACAATAGGGAATTTAACTAATTCTTCTCTACATTTCATTTAATTTAAATAGTAAAATAACAAGAGAACATCTACATGAAGACGCACACGGTTTGCGGCAAGCAACTCTAGTTTAGTTCCTGTGTATCTAGCCGAATATTTATGGAAAAACAAAATATCTGGAACAACCACCATCATCATCAATCTGTCATGGAGTTGGGCCACCTGTTGACCCGTTCCATTCTCACGTATCCAGAAGTCTCTTCAAACGTCTTCCATGATTCTTTCTGCCAGTTGGGGAATAGTGTTTCATTACCCTGGGTAATCTGTTACTAGGCATTCTGTTTACGTGTTGTATCCAGTTCCTCTTGTATTCCAGTAATTTGTCTAGAACTGGTGTTATTTAATTCCTTTGCAGTTCGTGTGTTTGTTGTGTATTCCGTCCAAGTTTATCCTGCTGTTCTTCTCATATATTTCATCTCTGCTGCTGTTATTCTTCTGGCGTCCCTTGCTTTAATAGTCCAAGTTTCACTGCCATATAACAAAACTGGGAGGACTAGTGTGTTGTATAATTTTACTCTTGTTTTCTTAAGGGTTTTTTGTGGTCTAAATATATTATTTATAATACCTGTAATTTTCGAATAGTTTTGTAATTTGCTGTCAATGTCCGATTCTTTTTCCTAAGGTATCATATTTCCTAAATAGTTAAAAGGAGAATTTACTTGTTCTATGATTTTGATGTCTATTACAATTTTGGTTTTTACTGGATCCCGGCCTTTAAATGCCATCGATTTTGTTTTCTGTACAGATGTGGTTAAACCGTGTTCCGTTATTATTTGGTTCAATTTGTGCACAGCTTTCTGTAGGTTATCTTCTGTGTCTGCTAGTATGACTTGGTCGTCTGCAAGTAACAGCGTTGACAGTTGCCGGTTTTTTGAAAGTTTGATTCCTGTTATGCCCTGTTTTTGCCATTTAGTTATCAGTGCGTCTAAATATATATTAAATAGTGTATGTGAGAGAGGGCAACCTTGGCGTACTCCTTGATTAATTTCTGCCAGTTTCGATAGTTTATTGTTAAATTTTATCAATAGTTTGTTTTGTGTGTAAATATCCACTATTGCCTTGAACAATGTGTCTGGGATGTCTGGATTTCAAAATGTTAAATAAAATCTGTCTCTGTGTTATCAAATACTTTCTCGTAATCTATAAACAGCAAATGTGTTTCCAAGTTAAATTCCCTTCTTTTTTCAATTAATAATTTGAGGCAAAACTTTGGATCCGTGCATGACCGTCCCGTTCGGAATCCATTTTGTGTTTCTGTCATAAATTCTTCTGAGTAATTCTGCAGTTTCATATTGAGGGTTTTAGAGTATATCTTATAGCAGGTGTTAAGAATACTAATTCCTCTGCAGTTTTTGGTTTCCTTCTGTCACCTTTCTTGAATATTAGGTTTATAACGGCACTTCTCCATTCGTTGGGAATGCGATTTTCTCTGTATATATTGTTAAATAATTGTAGTAACCTCAATTTAAACTCTTCTGGTGCATATTTGTGTAGTTCTGAATTAATGTTATCTTGTCCTGGGGTTTTACCATTTTTTGTTAATTTTGGCGCCTTTTCTAGGTCATCTAAAGTTATGGTAGCATGTAAGTAATCGGCTGAATTGCATTCTAATTGTGGTTCGTTTGTGTTTGTGTTTGTTGTGTTCCACAACTTTTTATAGTATTGAGGGAATACATTTTCGTCTATGTTACCTTGAATACCTGCTGTTTCCTTTACATCCTTACTAATTTGTTTTAAAATTTTATACACTTTAGGTTGGGTCCTGTATGTTTCATGTTCTGAATTTGTAACAAATTTGTCCCAGGATATTCTTTGTCTCCTCCTTACTTCCCTTTTGGCCAGTGCTGTGTTTCTTTTGTATTCTAGTTTGTCTTCTAGTTTCTTTGAATTCAGCCATTTTTATAAGACTTTTTCTTTATTTCTATTAACTGTTTTATTTGGTCATCCCACATTTTTAAATACTTTTTCTTGTTGCGTCTCTTTGTCGTTCCTAGGCTTTCATTTGCTGCTGATTTTAATATGTTTTGTAGGTTTTGCCATTCCTTCTCAGTGTCTGTTTCATTTTCCATTGTATTGTTTAAGTGTAGTTTCACTCTTTGTGTGTACAGCCATCTTATGCTTTTATCGTTTAACAATCTTACTTTTAAAAAATTCTGCCTGTTTTGATGGGGTCCTTTTGTTGCGCGTGTTTAGCCATCGTGGTGGAAAATTTACTTTTGCACATAATAAGTAATCGTCACTATCTATTTCATTGCTTCTGTAGGTTCTGATGTCTTGAATTACCTTTGAATTTTTCATATCTGTTATAAAGTAGTCAATAATTGATTTGTGTCCTTTTGCTTCCCAAGTAAATTTATGAATTTCTTTGTGCCTAAAGAATGTGTTCATTATTTTCAAATTATTAAATGTGCAAAAATCTATCAGTTTTCTTAGGTTGTTGTTTAATGTAGCTTCTCCATTTGTACCCACTATGTTAACAACTCTGTTATTTCCATCTCTGGCATTCATGTCCCCTATCAACATTTTTGTTCACTTTATCCAATCTCTTCTGTAGTGTTTCATAAAGTTCTTCATTTAATTCATCTCTGCCTTCTGTCGGGGCGTATACTCCTAATATCGTTAAGTGTCCCCTTTGTGTTTTCAGTCTTGTTTCTGTAACTCTGTCGTTCCAGAATTTGTAGTGGTCTATTTTATTTGATATTAGCTTGTGGATCCATATCATAACTCCTGATTGGCCTCTGATGTGTCTGTCTACTCCACTGTAATTAACCGTACAGTGTTCAGGCTCTTTAGCACCCTGCAATTTCTTTTTGCTTTCTGTAATTACTGATATTGCAATATTGTTTTCGTGTAAAATTTTTTCCAGTTCTTCTTCTTTCTCTCCCAGCCCTCTAATGTTGCAGGTTGCATATTTAAAAATCGTGATACCTTTTTCACAACCGTGTCGTCATTAAAGGAAAATCTGTCCGGCTTCTTTCCATGAGACTTGCCAGTAGTTAAAATTTCCCCTGAATTGGTTACGGGTCCAGGGCAGGGTAAATCCAGTGGTAGGATTGCTACCTTAAACCTCTGGACCGGCATGCTTAGGGATGGCATTTCCTCCATTCCTGATGATAGAGTTATACCGGTGTGACTCGGTCGTCATTTCCTCGTTTATGAAAACAGGGTATACCACGAGAAGGTGAGGTTGAGTGTTGGGTAGGATAGGCTGTAGGTTTACGCGTCACTACCCCTTATACCCCTATCTGGAACAAGAGTTGCAAAAAATATGAAAAACACACTTTATGGTCAACACAATGTTTCGGCGTCGTAATATTGCGAGAAAATTAAAAGCAATCGAACGCACCGCATTTGTTACGGTTCTTTGTATCAGCCGTTTGAAATGTAACCAAATATTACGTACGAACGCCCCAACGGCGTGACGTTAATTTGTATGCACTTTGGTGCGCTACAGGTGTACATTATTATGTAAACAACACAGAATTTTATGATTTGTAGCGAAGGTATTGTACTGTGTAAACTGCATATGTGCCTGAACCAACTAACTAACTAACTAACTAACTAACTAACTAACTAACTAACTAACTCCATGGAACAGAGGCTGTCTTGAGAAGCTAACAGTTTCTCAGCTAGTCAAGAAATTCCCCGCATTTTATGGAACCCGGAGGCTCATTACCGCATTCACAATAGCCCGCCACCTGTCCCAATCCTGAGCCAGCTCAATCCAGTCCATGCCCCCATTCCACTTCTTGAAGATCCATTTTAATTTTATACCCATCTGCGCCTGGGTTACCTGAACCAACAGACTACAAAAATAATTTTTGCCACGCTAGTGTATTTCATGAACCCTTTTTATGTTACCTAAACTGACACACTAATAAAGTAATTTGTAGTTAGTCTGCTGTCTGCACTCCACCTCACATGTGTACCTAAACTAATACGCAACTAACACACTCTGTAGCTGGGTAGTGTACTGTATGAGATTTAGTTCACGTATAAGGGATCTAACAGTACTAAAACAATTTATACCTAGGCTATTGTACTGTATAAACTTTAAGCGTATAACTAGACTAACACATTAGTAAGGGGGCATGCGGTGACCCAGTTGGTTGGGGCTACAAACCGGAAGGTCGCGGGTTCGATTCCCGATGGTGTCATTGAGATTTTTCATTGACTTAATCCTTCCGGCCGCACTATGGCCCTGGGGTCGACTCAGCCTCTAACAGAAATAACTACCAGGGTTATTTCCTGGGGGTAAAGGTGGCCGGTGCGTAGGGCTAACAACCTTGCCACCCTCATACGCCGATTCTCTAGAAATTCTGGGAGGCTCAACTTCCTACAGCCTTACGGGCCTGTCGAGGCCTGTAATGAGATTGCTTTACCTTTTAACACACCACTAACATACTTGGTGTCTGAGATAGTGTGAAATTTACTCTACCTGTAACAAAACTAAGACATTATTAAGACAATTTGTAGCTAAGCTGGTGTGCCCTGTGAACTTTTTTTAAGTGGTGAAGGGCCCCGCAGCAGACGCTACGGACGCACCGCAGCCTTGAGGCTTCTTGTACAACCCTGTGATGACGATGATGATGATGATGATTATTATTATGTTTGTCCTTTTCCTAGTAATGGAGCACCGGTGGAATGAAATTGACAGGGGAGAACCGAATTACTCGGAGAAAAACCTGTCCCAGTGCCACTTTGTCCACCACAAATCCAACATGGACTGACCTGGGATCGAACCCGGGCGTCCACGGTGGGAGGCAGGCGGCTGACCGCCTGAGTCATGGCACTGTCGCGCTGTGAACGTAACTCAAGCGTTCAGTTAAACTGTTACGCCATTAAACCCGTGTGTGCTTCTTTGCTGTACTACGGGTGCACAAGTTTGTATTAGTTCGTTTGTCCGAGGTTCAATAAAATTCGCATACATTGCCAAATATTTATTTTATTATATTATATAAAATTCTGTAAAAGTTTTTACAGTTCTCGGATTATTACGTGTAGACAGACGGACAGAAAAATGGCGGAGCTAGTGCGCGCATTTTTGAAAATTTTCGTTGCTGAAGTACAAAAACGTACATTAACTGTATTATTATAATTATTATTGTATTTCATCACGATATACGTAATGTTTATATTGTCATAACTGCATCGCTAGGACTTTGTTTACAATAACGAATTCTGTCCCCTGAAAGTGAGGTGACGTTGACACTAAGGAAAGAAACTTTTAGACATCGCGTGCTTTAAAGTCTGTACAGTGATAGTGGATTTACCGAAATTGAATGTCTGTAGACACACGCATGTGCGTACACACACACACACACACACACACACACACACACACACACACACACTTAAACACGACTCCAGTACGGTCTGTAATATAAACCGGTTTTCCTTCTTTGTCATTAGTTATTCTCCACTTAGAGTAACCCATTGCTTTGTTACCTGACTCACAATGCTTTACAAACGTTATGCACTTTTTAATGCAATCGTAAAGAAACATGAGTAGGTAAACACAGTGTGCGAAATATAAAGGTGACTTTCTGGTACGTAAAACGGTCGCGGGTTATGGCCCCTGTAACACAGCAGGTTAGCGTTCGTACAGGCAGTAGTGTATTTTATTATCCTTCTTTGCCGGGTTAATGTGAGAACTTATGACGCAAAATGCACTTAGGTGTGTGAGCCCAAGGTTCTAATGGCAGTGAATGAAGACTGCAGTGTTCTGGCTGTATGTCGCCGTGAATTTGATAGATCGGTACCGACGTTTCTGAGGAATTTGCTACCTTTATCGCCCATATACCGTGGTGATGGACGCAACAGATTCCTCCTAAACGTCGGTTACCTCTTCATCAAACTACATTATGTCACCTCCAAGAAAACTGAAATCCCCATATTGTTGTCACTTGTTCTCTCTGCTTTATACACGTTTATCAAGGAAAAGAATACCGGAAATTAAATATGCATTTACAGCCTTAAGTCCTTTTAAAGCGGTAATATAGTCGGGTAATCAAATCGAGAAGAATGAGGTGGGCGGGGCATGTAGCACGTTGGGAAAAAGAGAGGTGCATACAGGATTTTGGTGGGGAGACCTGAGGGGAGGCAACCACTTGGGAGACCCAGGCGTAGATGCGAGGATAATATTAAAATGGATCTTCAAGAAGTGGGATGGGGCATGGACTGGATTGAGCTGGCTCAGGAGAGGGACAGATGGCGGGCTGTTGTGAATGCGGTAATGAACCTCGGAGTTCCATAAAATGCAAGGAATTTCTTGACTAGCTGAGAAACTGTTAGCTTCTCAAGAAGGCCTCTGCTCCATGGAGTTAGTTAAGATAGCCGACCTGTTCACGCACGGCTTTGTAAAAGGTAGTTAGTTAAATTTATCCTTGGGCACGTCATGAAGTCGTACGGCGGCATGTACGTACAGTTCCACTCATTCTTAATTTTGACACTAGTTGCAGTTGATTCGTAGCTACGATCACAGCCACTTCTCCCTGGGGAAAGAGGCCCCGGTGTGGGACGCAGAACCGTTTTGGGCACTTTGGACAAGAGAGACATCTTTACCCCCTACCAGGAATCGAACCAGATGACAGGGTCTTTCAGCCCGTAGCCTTGTCACTGGACTGACTGCGCTATCCCGGGCACCGTATCATATTGTATTGTATGGAATTTGAAACGTGCGTATAATTTGTTATAAAATTTGTCGTGTTGAGAAGTGGCTATAGGCTGTCAAATGGCAGTGGTGGAAAACTGTGAGGTTATGTTTGCGAAATAAAGGGGGACTGTCCCGTGTTTGTAGTTACGTCACGCTCAACTTGCCGACACCTGTCCTAGTTTCGTGACAGTGTTACTGGGCTCTAGGTGTGGGGTTAAGAACTGCAACTGGAATTTAAAACGTTATTTAATGAACTGAGAGAGACAGTAACTGTTACGAATAAAAATGTGCAGACTTTAAATTTATTAATAATAGAACTAACCAGTCAATTTTTATTAATTAAATTTTGAAATTAATTTTCTGTGGCACAAAAAAGCCAACTCGGGCCCAGGCCGTCTCATTTTTGAGGTTTCTAGATCACACACACAGCCGGTAGGACTCCTCTGCATGAGTGATCAGCTCGTCGTAGAGGCCGTTGCCTACGCAATACACAACAGACACAGGAGACGAACATCCATGCCCTCAGCGGGATTCGAACCCGCGATACCAGCAATCGAGCGGCTGCACGTCCACCGGAATCGTCTAATTTTTTATTATGTAAAAATTTATATGGGTTTTATGGGACAAAAATCGTATAAACCATATTTTGATAAATTTATTCTACTCAGAATGCTTATAGGGCAGGGCAAGATTAAAGTCTGATGATTGTACCTTATTCAGAGATTTTAGAACTGCGTACCAAAATATTCGTTTCAGTGTTTATTAAAAATTACACAACGCCGATCGCCTGGTATAAAATGTTCCTATTTTCTTCCGATTACAATTCGGAATTTACATTGTCAAGACGGGCTCAGCATGAAGCTCTACAGCGTCACTGGGCTGTGCATAAGCCTTCCGAATTTTGCTCACAGAGTACATTTCACACATACTTACGTTTTATATGTTTCTCAGAATTAACACCCGTTATTACCCTGTACGGAATTAAAAGGTTTATATTTTGAATAGACACAGGGTGTTCTTTTTTAGGCAGGACCTGAAACTGTGAAAAAAAATGTTGTTTAATTTTGTGCGTGAATGGGTTATGAAAGTTGGTTATATGACCAAAACTAGATACGTATAAACACCCGTTCATTTTGCCTAATTGTATACCTTTTTGAACCAAATCACCAACTCATGTCCTTTTTCACTTTTATTAACAATTATTACTTCCCGACACATGTTTCGGCGTCTAATGTCGACATAATCAGGGGACACTCATTGTGAAGAACACTGGACGTCCGTGTGGTACGTCGGGAAGTAATAATTGTTAATAAAAATAAAAGGTGCGTTAGTTGGTTATTTTATTCATATACTAAAAATGCACGGTGAAAACAGTATAAAGTGTGTACCTTTTTATTTATGATATTTGCTGCTACGTGTTTCGGTTTTAGAAAATATTTTTATGCAGTTTATTAAATTATGCGCAAACAATTGCATTTTTTACAGCGCCATTTTGTAAAAATGGGATTTCACAAGTGTTAGGGACATGGATATAGAACTATAAAACTTTAAAATGTAAGATTTTTATGGTATAAAACAGTACGCCTTACTGTACACGTGTACTGATATTAAACCCCTGCAGCATTTCAATTCTCATATTGGTCGATGTCTGTGTTCTTTTGTTTTCAACCAATCACTAAATTGTGAATTTCGTTTCTTTATAAGCTGAGTTCCTTTTCTGTCCTTTTTTTTGTTCGGTTTTAGTACACTCTTTTATACTTTGTGAGGGCTTTCTATAACCTGACAATTTTTTTTTCGAATTTTGGTTTGTAAAATGTAATTTTTTTCGATTTGAAGAACCAATATTATCCGTGATTTCAGGCTTCCGCCGCAATGCTGATGATATCTGCGCTCTTCCGGAGTATTACACAGCGTCGAGTGGGAAACCTTTACCGACGTTTCGGGACAACGTATCGATCCCATCTTCAAGGGTCAACTAGCCCAGTGGAGCAGGACTTCATTGGAACTCTTGATCCTTGAAGGTGGGATCCATACGTTGTCCCGAAACGTCGGTAAGGGTTTACCACTCTACTTCATTGGAATGCGTACCCTTGTAAATGGGATCGATACGTTGTCCCGAAACGTCGGTAAAGGTTTACCGCTCACTTCATTAGGCTTCTTGACCATTGAATATGGGATCGATACGTTGTCCCGAAACGTCGGTAAAGATTTACCACTCTACTTCATTGGAATTCTTACCCTTGTAAATGGGATTGATACGTTGTCCCGAAACGTCGTTAAGGGTTTACCGCTCGACGCTGTGTAGTACCCCAGAAGAGTGCAGATCTCAAAGCTAGGTATGTTTAGCCTCGCTCTGGAAGTATCAGCTTCTCAAGAAGTGCTTCCCTCCGTGGATGTGGTTATAAAATAACCAAACCCAGTAACAGGATTTTATGCTATAATCTTATTACATATACAAATTGGAATGCTGCTTGGGTAAATAATACTTGTCATTCTAGCCTCAAGTTTCAGCACGACTAACATTACAGACTGCCTTTACATGAAACACGCTTAATGTAAGTATTTTGAGAGCAAAGTATTACTTTCAAAGTGTACGAAATTTCTTGCCGAAAATGCTTAGAAATAAGAAGGTATATAAAGCTGTTCGCAGGTAATTCTGTCACGGGTAACGTCCCGAGAGGGCAGCGGCAAGAGACTGGTGGCGGTGTCTGCATTTAAAAGTCAAAAAGCGTTGCTCAGAATTTACATATTAATAACTGGGTTATGGAAATGCAATTATGCCGCATTGTATATACATTCTGTGGGAAGGGTCGACCTCACGTATACCGTCGTGCTGACGATATATAGGGGGCGTAGAGGGGAACCCCCCGTTTCTGTTTCGGTATTCATCTGTCACCGGTCGGTGTGATAAGCTAGCTAGAACATAGCAGTACCCTGCGCTATAAAGAAACCATATATGTATGTTTGCAGACAAATTTATTTTTGTGTATTTTGTATTGTGTGAGATGTGCTTATATAGACGACGTTTCGACAGTTGGCTGTACTTCCGTCTTCAGGTGATTATAATTGTACTGATATATTTATTTTAGCTTGCGATATTAGTAACTGGGATCAAAGCCGGAACTTTCTAAATACTAGACTAGCACACTAACTAACTAACTAACTAACTAACTAACTAACTAACTAACTAACTCCATGGAGCAGAGGCCTTTTGAGAAGCTAAGAATTCCTCAGCTAGTCAAGAAATTACCCGCATTTTATGGAACCCCGCGGTTCATTACCGCATTCAAAAGAGCCCGCCACCTATCTCTATCCTGAGCCAGCTCAATCCAGTCCATGCACCCATCCCACATCTTGAAGACCCATTTTAATATTATCATCCCATCTACACCTGGGTCTCCCAAGTGGTCGCCTGCCATTAGGTCTCCCCACCAAAATCCTGTATGCACCTCTGTTTTCCCCGTATGTTCTACATGCCCCGCCCATCTCATTCTTCTCAATTTGATTACCCGAATAATATTTGGTGATGAGTACAGGTCATTAAGCTCCTCGTTACGTAGCCTTCTCCACTGCCCTGTCTCACGCTACTAACTGGAAAATCAGCAAACACACAGCAGGCAGCGGGCATCTTCTAACATAATTTCCACTTTTAATAATGCATAAATAATTTTCAGAAAACTGTGGACAAAATTCGATTTGGTCTGCGTACTTCAAGTGTTCCTGTCCTGCTTTAACACAAATATTTTATAATTGGAGAGTAGTAATCATACGTAATCATACAAATAAGTAATTATTTTATGTTACTGTTGTTGCATTATTAATATGTTCTGCCGATCCCAGTAGCCGCGCGTTCTAAGGTGTGGGTCTGCGGCCGCTTGCCTGCTGGGATTGCGGGTCCGAATCCCACTGGGGGCATGGATGTCTGTGTCCTGTGAATATTGTGTGTTGTAAAATAGAGGTCTCTGCGTGGGGCTGATCACTCGTCCAGAGGAGTCCTACCGAGTGTGCTGTGTCTGAGTGTGATCGCGAAGCCTCGATAATGAGGAGTCCCTGGCCCACTAGGGACTGTTGCGCCCCTGGAAACAAAATACCTGGTTCTGTATCGGTGGCAAACTTGTACCCCAAACCTAAGGGAACAACGAATTTGAGAATGGATTGTTGAGGATGCTCCCACTTTATAAAGTACTCAATACTGGGGCCCTTATCACGTGCCACCTGTTTCCACTTTACCCTGTGTCATCTCTTCTCTTTTCCTTTCTTTCTCTAAACTTCTGTACGCATTTCTGATCCTGTCATGCATATTTCATACATTGCTTTTCTAATCCTCGTTTATTTGCTCATACCCCAACGTACAGGATAGATATAAATTTAAAGTTTCTTGCAGTGAAATTTTCTCCAAACTCCTATACCATTTATTATGTGTAACAGTTTTGAAACTTTCCAAAATATGTTTTAGCGTGGCCTTATGTTGCTTACTTTACCAGGTGTCGGCGGTTTATGACAGTACATACTGTGACAGTTCTTGTCTGACGACATTTCTTTCTCCCCTAATAATGTTAAAAGCCACCGGAATGCGGCTTCTCCTGCGTATTATATATTGGGACGCTATCCTATCTGCAGCCGTTTAAGTTTTCTACCGCCCATGAGGCCGAGTTTGTGGCTGTGAGAGCTTCTGAGGTGTGAATGACACCGGCGTAGTGAGTTGTGTGCTGATGAACCTTTCAATAATGTGTTTGGAACTTCTGTCGGAACCAATATTTTACGCGGGGCAATGTACAGTAATGAAATATGGATCCGTCCGTGTACCCTCATACATGTAGGCATCTGTGTAGGAACCGTGGTAGCGCAGTCAGCACGGTGACTATGTTACGGGCTTCACAACCGACAAAACGTGGTAAGATTCCTGGCAGGGACAATGTAGGCTTTACTCTCTTCCTGAAATCGCCCAGGAAGTTCCAGGTCCCACCTAGCCTGCTATTCACTTGGTAACGGCGGCTCTTCTCCCACGTTAAAGCGAGCGGTGCTGAAGGTAACCAGTCACCTACATCTACTGGGAAGCCTAAGAATAAATGGAGTTATACCTCCAGTTCCCCATATGCCTTCATGGCCTAACCAGAGACAACTTTATTGCAGTTTAATATATACGTATATGCTGGGTGTACCTAAAGTGTATGGACAAACTCAGGATCGACTTCTCTACACCAAGATAATGCAAAATATGGGGCCGCAAACTGTTTTCGATGTACAGCACCCACGTTGGCCCGACTTCAGTCCTTTGGAATTTTACACGTGGGGACGCTTTGAAAGCCCTATTGTATTTCGCTTCTATTGGAAATGAAGAGGCAGTTCACCAAAAAAAAATTTTATAGCCGTAAAACCATTCGCAGCCGCTCCGGGACGTTTGAAAGGGCGCGATATTCCATGAACAGACATGTCCGTGCGTGCACTGATTGGGGTGGAGGATATTTTGAACACTTGTTGTGAATTTAGACTTGGTAAATAACAAAAAATCGCAATCACCTGCTCACAGCAGGTGTCGAGGTTGTTTATTTTCACTTGATCACACTCAGACACACACCACAGTCGGTAGGACTCCTCTGGACGAGGGATCGGCCCGTCGCAGAGACCTCTACCTGACAACACAAACACTAACAAGAGTCAAATATCCATGCCTCCGGTGGGATTCGAACCCACAATCCCAGCAAGCGCTCGGCCGCAGACCTACGCCTTAGACCGCGCGGCCACTGGGATCGGCTAGTAACAAATCAACAGTAACTAAACTTTAAATGTGTATTATGAATATGTTATGTCAGTTACAAGTGAAATATGACATACTTAAGGTATTTATTGTTGAGTATATTTTTTCAATTACAGTCGAAGGCCACCCATTTCCTAATATATGTTTATATTAACTTTCATATTTGTTTTGATGTGAATAAATCACATTTGTAATTTTTCCAAGCATTTTAGATACGCCCTGTACATAAGGACCGATTTGAGGCTATGGCAGAATGTGAGGATGCATGGAGCTGCTTGTCTTAATTTTTTTCAAAAACACTCGTATGTTATGTCTGTGTAAATTCCTAAATTGCCGTGTTCGCCTTGTCGTTTCTGGACACCAAGATTCGATCCCCGGACCTTACAGGCCGTAGCCATTCCCTATACCGAGTGAGCTACCCTGGCCCACTTATTTTATGCTGACGGTATTTTCAACCCTCAGACAGTATTTTTTGGCTTCAAAATAATACTGCTACCCTAACGTTACATCTCTTGTCTCGCATTTCTTTGCTCAGACAGTTCGAAATTGTGCTAAATATAAACACTTATTCGAGCAGCGTGTTCCCGGTTCCGTAGGCAAGAATTTACGTGAAATTACATTCCCATTTATTTCGTTAATGCAATTTTGTTTAACCCTGTTTAAGTCACGATAGACTAAGAAAGAGAATGTAGGCTGCTTGGAGATTAATTTACTTGACCCCGCCTGGAGGATCCTCCTATTCTGTAATGACATTTTGGCAGATGTTATTGGCATGTTAAACAAGTTTCTTTGCTGTAAGACTTCAGCAGGAAACGAAAGCCCCCTTACTCCTATCTACTAATTATCTAATTAGCCCGCACCGTGCAACACGTTCTTCTTAGCTTTTCAAATCAGCTGGGCACCTTAAAAAGTCAAGCCAGCACTGAGATACAACATCGCAGTAACTGCTGCCTGTTGAAGGAAAACCGACTATCCTTTATTTCTGTAGAATAAACGAGGCGCCTCAGAGGAAAGGATTTCCCATCAGCTATCTTCAGACAATCCCGAGAACTTTGACTTTCTGTGTTCATGTTAAGCACTTGTCCGTCTTCTATAAGGTTTTGAAATTTTATTATTAACGTAAATTGGAAATATATATGTAGGGTCGTTCCATGGGTGAGGCTGTTAGTCGTCGGCCTTCCACCGCGGAGATCGGGTTTCGATTCCTAGCCAGTTCATGTGGGATTTGTGGAGGACAAAGTGGCACTGGGACAGGTTTTTACCAAAGTACTTGGTTCTCCCCTGTCAATTTCATTCCATCGGTGTTCCTTTACACTGAAAAACGAAAAAACTAATCATCTTCATCACAGGGTTGCACAATAAGCCTCAAGGCTGCGGTGCGTCCGTAGCGTCTGCTGCGGCGCCCTTCAATAAAAAAGTATATATTTGAGATCTGCACTCTTCTGGGATATTACGCAACGTAGTTTGGTAGATTTTTACCGAAGTTTTGGGACAATTTATCGGTCAAGCAGATAAAGGACTGCTTTATTCTTGAAGATGGGATCGGTGGGTTGTCCCGAAACGTCGGTAACAAACTACCAATATACGCTGCGTAAAGTCCCCGAAGAGCACATATCTAATTTACACCGCGGTGGCAGCCTGAAGTCACCCATGAAGATTTGTCTTTTATACGTTATCTTGACATGCTTTCCAGTACTGCGGAAGAAGCTGCGTTACTCTAAGGGTGTCTCTGCAGGTTACTGGCCTTATGGCAACTGTATACAACTCAGAGGCTATATTTATTGCGTAACTTCCAATAAGCCGATCCCAGTGGCCGCGCGGTCTAAGGCGTGGGTCTGCGGCCGAGCGCATGCTGGTATCGTGGGTTCGAATCCCACCGGGGGCATGGATTTTTTTTTCTTTTGTACAGTGCTTGTGTTGTCATGTAGAGGTCTCTGCGATGGACCGATCCCTCGTCCAGAGGAGTCCTACCGACTACGGCGTGTGTCTGAGTGTGATCAAGTGAAAATAGACAAACTTGACACCTGCTGTGAGTAGGTAGAAGAGGTACGGACTGCAAAACGAAACTTCAAATAAATAACTGAAGTTTGATAAACTGAAAACTCCGGCCCCCCTTCCCCCGCCATCGTCGGGTCACAAATATTAAACTGTTATGAGGATGGTGGACGGCGAGGATTCTGAACGGTTAAAACCTTGTGCTCTAGAAAGGTTTTAAAAATTCGTAACAGAGGGGGATCGTAATTGGATTTTTCAAATACGTGTTAAATACGTTTCCAAAAAACAATAATTTTTATGTAAATTATATATTTCTATAAAGCACACTCGGAAGTCTCAAATGACGCCGTGCGTTCCACAAGTGCTTCCGATCTGTACAAGAATCTAATGGAACATAATAATTAGGCCTTGGCAGTTGCACATTAGACTTTCAGCAAGGAATCTGTAGCCTATTACAGGCCTTTGAAATTACTGGAAATATCGTCGGAGTTTCGTGCTCTGGCTGTATGGATACAATTTAACCTTTTAAAGCCTAGCGGTAACTTTACGTACCACCAGGTTTAACATTAAAAAATTCTACGTGGTGCCCACATTGCGTTTATGTGTTTTGTACGGATCTCAGAACAAACAGCAACTTTTGCCTTATAAAACATTAAGAGACTGGTTTTTATAACCGAAGTGCAGAGTGTTTACAGCGCGGTACGCACTGAGTCCTTATATAAAACAGATACGCTTCGTCTTTAAAGGGTTAATACGCGGAGGTAATTTATCTTATAGGAAGTAATATAAGGGGCTTTGAAGTTTCCAAAAAAATAGGTTCAGAAACGCTGTAAATCTACACTTGATTTCCCATAAACCTACTCTAGTTTCTGTCTTAGTGTTTTAACAGTTGAGTGTTGTACGTTTTTTCGTATACAAAAGTGTCAATCCCGGTCTTTGGGCCTTCTTATTGGTTTCCCAGTGACTGTTTACTCTTTGTATTAACTGTATTCTTTTATGATTAATGTTTCTTTATAATTTCTCTAACGAGCATCAAGGGACAGCATTTCTTTAAAGTTAGCAAAGATAAATTGAAGCTTTTTTTGAAAATTCACATCTTCCATGCAGTGGATCTGTTTAAAAAATATACAGTCGAACCCGGTTACAACGACATGGATTTATACATCTCGTATATAGCGTCAGGTATTCAGTGGTACCAATTAATTCCTCACTGTTAATCGTGAAGTTATTCTGCTAGGTTATAACAACACACGTTTATAACGACACAAAATGTTCAGTCCCTCCTATGATTTTATAACCGAGTACGACTCTATTTGCGTAATTTCAGGCTTTCGTCGCAGTGTCCTTGAGATCTTCGCTCTTCTGGGATGTTACATAACATTGATTGATATTTAGTTACCGACGTTTCAGGACAACCTCTCGGTTCCATCTTCAAGGGTCTTCTTGGACTGCGTGACTATTTAAGACGGGACCGATAGATTTTCCCGAAAGGTTGCCAACTAAGTACCAATCGAAGCTCCATATAATCCCAGATATATTTCAAACTAGTTACATTTTTTGGTGGGTACGTGTTAACCTACGGAATGTGCAAATATTTGGGAACCAATATATTTTTACACTTCGATGCATATTTTAAATGCACGTAAAACGAATTTTAGATGGAATAAGCAGTTTTATAGCTTCTACTTTTAAACTGAATTGCAAATCAGCAATGAAGAGACTACGTCATTTTTAATTAAGGGTCGTGAATTTAAAAGAGTGAAATCAGAGCCATTGCGGAGGAACCAAATTGTGACTGTCATGAACACATTGTCACAGTTGACGCTGCTGTTGGCAGCGAGGGGCATAGCGTCTGTCTGTCTTGTAGGATGTAATGATCACCGCACGCTGCCACCACTTCCTGCTCCCCTCGTTCATCTTTCTTTTTCTCCCCCCACTTTTATATCACTTCCACTCCATTTCCTGCTTCCTTTTCTCTTTCTCCCCCAAACTTAACTATATATGTATTTCTCTATCCAAACTGCCTGTTTTTCATCCCGTATCGTACATAGAAGTGACATGTCTCATTCTGCACCCACCCTCCGAGCCGTTTATCTCTTTTGGTGTGTGTTTGTGCTGTTGGCGTCATCCGGAATCATTCAGTCATCACTTTATTCTTCTTTCATCGGATCTTTACTCAAATCTCATTTTTCTGTCGTTTTTCTCTCCTTTGAGAGTGCTGCAGAGTTTCTTTTGTGTGTGTTGTATTGTGTTTATACCCCACAAGTAAGGCTACTTGAAATGCAGGGTGATATACTGTACTTCCCGAATTCACTTAACATTCCACTTCTTATCGCTTCATAACTGAAATCTAAGAAGAGGAGGAATTTTAGTTAGATTCTGATCGGCGTCAGTTGACATCAGATTGCCCGCTTTGCGTTCGGAAGCCCTGGGTCAGGTTCTTCACCTCACGGTAAAAAAGGTAAAGCAGTCCCATTACAGGCCTGGACAGGCGCTGAGGGTTCCAGGAGGCTGAGGCTCCCAGATTTCAAGACAATCTGCACATGAAAGTGGTAGGTTGTCAGCCATACGCACCGGCCGCCTTTACCCCGCAGGAAGTATTCCTGGTACTCATTTCTGTTAGAGGCTGAGTCGACCCCAGGGCCATAGTGCGGCCGGAAGGATTATGGCAATGAAAAATATAAATGACACAATCGTTAATCGAACCCGCAACCTTCCGGTTTGCAGCACAGTGCCTCAACCAACTGCTTTGCCTTTTCTTTGAGACAGAACACAAATTTAGTGACATGCTGATTTTTCAGAGTTGGTCCATTCCGCTTGCCTGGCCGGACCGGGATAGCTTAGTTGGTATAGTGGCTAAACTACGGGCTGCAAAACCGAAGGATCATGGCTCGATTCCCAGCATGAACAAAACATTTCGCTCTTCTCCATAATATCCATGCCAGCCCCGGGGTCCACCCCGAGCGGGCTGTTCGTGCGAGGGAAAAGCGGCCGGGGCATGAAGCTGACCGGTCGTTTCTATCTAGTGCCGAAGTTATGAAGGATGGTGGCAACACCTCCAGGCCCCCATACGCCTTCGTGACGTGGTCAGGGACAGATTCGTTTTTATTTTCCTTTTATCCGGTTTCTATAGAAGCAAAATAAACTTTTTAACGCACAGTTTGGAATGTACAAGAAATTGCTGCTGTCATTGCAGCGATACGCGTATAACAGGAAATACGTGTGACGTCACACATTTCGTTCGCAGAATCCGAACTTTGTAAGGAGTAAGAATAATTTAGAGAAGACAGTTACTGCAAGACAGACAGTTACTGCAAGACAGACTGTCTTATAACGACTGTTTTGTAATAGGACACCATAATGTTTACATAACGTTTTAATGCACTGCTTCCATTACATATTTTACAGTTTACATGTTACGAAGCTGCACAAGAACGCTGTGTCCGTAAGTCGAACCCGTTTATAACGACATTAGTTTAGACAACACCTCACCTATAGCGACAGATATTCTGTGATACCAATTAATTCGTCATTGTTATCCATAACGTTGTATTCCTCGGTTATAACGACACATCGTTTATAGTGACTAAAAGCATTCAGTCCCCTTCATGTCGTTATAACCGAGTTCGACTCTATTTAAGTATTGATACTCCATGAAGATGGTTATAGACAGTAGTCGAAACATGTAGGAGCGTTCTCTGCTCTCAATATGTGCAATTTTTTGCTTACGAACTGGGTTAATGTTTATCAGGTGCAGTATTAAGTTTACTGTAATAAATTTCCACTTAAGTAATATGAACAGCTGTCTTAATTCTAAGAATTGTCAAACAAGAGTTCATTGCGAATCTGCAACTATGTAAAGGTAAAGGTCACCCTATAATAGGCCCTGAGGGCCCAAGAGGCCCCGTTCGTAAGCCTCGGCACGAGGAGGGGATGGAGTGGCTAGCCCCACGCCTCGGCCGCTTTACCCCCGGGAAAGAGACCCGGTACCCATTGTACAGGAGGCTGGGTGGGCCCCAGGGCCGGTCTGGACGGCTGCGAAAAATCTCGCCCCCACCGGGATTCGATCCCCGGACCGTCCAGCCCGTAGCGAGTCGCTATACCGACTGAGCTATCGCGGCCCACCTCTGCAGCTGTGTAAGTAGCCCATATCAAGCTGCTATATATTAGTCTGTGTACGGACATTTTTGCACGTCGCCTTTCTTTACAGACTTCCCATAGAATTAAATATAGAAGTAATCTCAATTCTGTAAAAACAAGGACAGAAGATGCGGAATAAACAGTAATGGAGCATGTGCCTTGGTCAGCAACCAATGCGATACGAGACAGACTGCAGCGCCGTTTGTTGTGTTCAGTTGTTTTTGCTGGTTTCAGAGACGAGGAAATGCGGGCTGAGAAATCATCTTTATTGTCCTTATGAATGCGTGCCTTATCTGTGGACAGCAACTAGAAGTCTGAACTGTGAAACATCTACGCACTTTCTAAATTTTGAAAAATACAGTTTGAATTAAGACGGTCCCAGTGCCCGCGCGTTGTAAGGCATAGGTCTGCAGCCGAGCGCTTGCTGGGATCGTGGGTTCGAGTCGCTGCCTCGTGTGTAGGTTCCTGGAAGGAAAAATGTCTGCGCGTAAGACATTCAGGTTCAAGAGGAAACTTGTAAAGAAGTTGAATCACAGTAGGCCAGTACATCAATGGGTCGGAATGCGAACGGTAATACGATTAGATATAATGCCAAAAGGCGACACTGGACAAGAACGAACCTGAAGTTGTAAAACGCTGCACAGAGGAACAGTGCAAGGTTACCGTACTGATGTCACTGCTTTCAAGTATTGGCTTGTGTATATCGACATTATATAATAGAAACTGCTGCCAACATGTGAAAAAAAAATCCCACCGGGGGCATGGATTTTTGTCTCTTGTACAGTGTTTGTGTTGTCAGGTAGAGGTCTCTGCGACGGGCTGATCCCTCGTCCAGAGGAATCCTACCGACTGTGGTGTGTGTCTGAGTGTGATCAAGTGAAAATAAACAACCTCAACACCTGCTGTGAGTAGGTAGAAGAGGGAAGGACTACGAAACGAAACACTTTGAATTAACCCTTCAAAGACGAAGCGTGTCTGTTTTATATAAGGACTCAGTGCGTACCGCGCTGTAAACACTCTCCACCTCGGCTATAAAAACCAGTCTCTTAATGTTTTATAAGGCAAAAGTTGCTGTTTGTTCTGAGATCCGTACAAAACACATAAACGCAATGTGGGCACCACGTAGAATTTTTTAATGTTAAACCTGTTGGTACGTAAAGTTACCGCTAGGCTTTAAAAGGTTAATTGCGATATTGTAATACGAACAGGATAAAATAAAACAAAATCAGCAGTTTATTGTCTTATCTTTTCGGAGCTGTCTCCGAGACTTGAACTACAGACCCTGACCGGTTACAATGTGTTGCTGCATATATTAATGATAAGGATTTTTTTTCTAGGTTCCAAATTTAAATGCATAACTTTGGCATTATCCTACTAAAGGTCTGCACCGTAATAGTTTGTCTCCCGCCCATTTCCCAGTACTTGATTCAAGCTCACTTTATCCTACGCCACCTTTTAATTTCCATTTCCTTCCCCTTTAATCTCCTTCTTTCAACCATTTAATGTCTTGAATTTGCCTGAATCCCTTTTCAAGCTTCAGTGTTTTTTGGACCATGCAACTTTTGAAGACTTCTCCCCGTTCTAATTACTCTAATGATGTCTTCGAATCTATTCTTAAGGAAATTTCATCAGGCATAAAATACGGATGTACTTAATTGATTGCATACCGTAATTAGTTTTGTTAATTGTACCACAACAAATCATTAGTAGGGATAGTTAATAAAATCGCCGTACATCCTTCAGGATGGATACTAGTCAGGCGAGCTGCTGGTCCTGTATTCCGTGTACCAGGGGGTCATGTGACAAAATGGCGCGTTCATTTCTAAACGCAGACTGCACGATTTCTCTTGCAGACAGCTGTATAATGAGAAGCACCGTACATTGTACTACTCACAACGTGTTAGCAGGTTGAGATGTTTGGAATATTAGGCTCGTATAGGAGAGATTAGGAATTCATGTAGAAAATTAGTTGGAAACATGAAAAAAAATGCTCAAAGGTAAAGCAGTCCCATTACAGGCCTGGACAGACCCTAAGGTTGCAGGAGGTTAAGGCTTCCAGAATTTCCAGACAATCGGCACATAAAGGTGGTAAGGTTGTCAGCCCTACGCCCCGGCCGCCTTTACCCCCCAGGAAATATTCTTGGTATTCATTTCTGTTAGAGGCTGAGTCGACCCCAGGGCCATGGTGCGGCCGGAAGGATTATGTCAATGAAAAATATAAATGACACAATCGTTAATCGAACCCGCGACCTTCCGGTTTGCAGCACAGTGCCTCAACCAACTGCAACACCGCCTGCCCCAGAGCAATAAAAAGTACTACTGATAAATTAGCGTATGTGGGAAGATAATATTAAAATTGATTATAAACAAACAGCAGTTGAAAACGTGCACTAGACCCGTGTAGCTGAGTGTAGGAACCAATAGCGAGTTGTAGCGTATAAGGTAGTGTAACTTCGGGGTTCATAAAGCGCGGGAAGGTCTTTAGCGTCTGAATGACCGCTGCCTCATCAATGACTCTGCTTTATGGATCAAACAAGATTCTTGTCCCTGTGCATGCCATGAAGACGTATGGAGGTGGTGGAAGTATAACTCCACGCTTTAAACTTGGAAATAGGGGGAGATAAGAGACTTGTTTGACGCTCCGGCCTCTTTTCGTGCTGGGAAAAAGCCCCTTCTACTCGTTGAATAGCAAGATGAGTGGGCCTATAGTTTGTTTGGACGTTTCGGGAATGAAAACACCTGTTGTGCCTGCCGAGAATGCCAGCAATAGCACACGTTCGTCAGAAAATTATATCGTGTGGAAGAGTCTATGTGGTTACCTACACTAGAATCTAGGACCGTGCCATAGCTCAGGCGTTTAGCCGCCGGCCTCCCACCGCGGAGGCCCGGGTTCGATCCCAGGTCAGTCCATGTGGGATTTGTGGTGGACAAAATGGCACTGGGACAGGTTTTTCCCCCAGTACTTCGGTTTTCCCCTGTCAATTTCATTCCAACGGCTCTGCATTACTAGGAAAAGGACGAAAAATAATAATCATCATCATCATCACAGGGTTGCACAATAAGTCTCATGGCTGCGGTGTGTCCGTAGCGTCTGCTGCGGGGCCCTTCACCACTACACTAGTATCTGTGTAACGGTTAGCAATCTTACGGTCCGATTGCGGTAGATCCTACCTAGTCTGTTGATACGGAGTTGGTAGAGCATTGTTACGTCGAATGCACACAGTGTGAGGGCATTCACTGTAATTAGCACATTTCTGGTTCATCCATTTTACCCAACGGACCGTCGATTTTTCACGTCCATTAAAATTTAATCTATGGAACAGCCCTAGGAACGAGAATGTGTAAAAGTTCTAAGATTGGTGAAAATTTAAGATTCACGTACTGAAGGAAGTGGAATTCTGAAGCAACTGAAGGGAGAGGTTTTGTTTTTTGGCCCTTACTGGAAACCGGGAGTGTGGTCAGCACTGCTCACATCCGAGTAGAATATATATATATATATGTATATATATGTATGTATGTGTAGTACATACAATTAACCCTGTAAAGACGAAGAGTGTCTGTTTTATATAAGGACTCAGTGCGTACCGCGCTGTAAACACTCTCCACTTCGGTTATAAAAACCAGTCTCTTAATGTTTTATAAGGCAAAAGTTCCTGTTTGTTCTGAGATCCGTACAAAACACATAAACGCAATGTGGGCACCACGTAGAATATTTTAACGTTAACCTTTTAAAGCCTAGCGGTAACTTTACATACGACCAGGTTTAAGATTAAAAAATTCTACGTGGTGCCCACATTGCGTTTATGTGTTTTGTATGGATATCAGAACAAACAGCAACTTTTGCCTTATAAAACATTAAGAGATTGGTTTTTATAACCGAAGTGGAGAGTGTTTACAGCACGGTACGCACTGAGTCCTTATATAAAACAGATACGCTTCGTCTTTAAAGGGTTGAACCTGCTCGTGTGTAAAGTTACCGCTAGGCTTTAAAAGGTTAAATCAGTATCTGTCCAAACACAACTGAATTCTTTTTTTTATATTGTTTTCACCGTGCATTTTTCAATAATAAGTACAGTTACCAACCATTGCACCTTTTTATTATTGTTACACGCGACATGTTTCGCCGTCCATTATGCCGCCATGATCAGGGTTCCTAATGGACGCCGAAACATGTCGGGTGTGACAATAACAGAAAGGTGCATTGGTTGGTAACTGTACTCACAACTAAATTTCATTTATTGTATAGAACTACATGTTTCGACCTCTCTGAAGTCATCCTCAGGTTCATAATTTGTCTTTAAAACACATTAAGGAAGAAATACACATTACGTAAGTCCGTAAAACACGATTAAAATTAATAAAACTCTTCCAGATTTTATGGTCATAAAGGGCAGCAGTGTGTGTGGGTGGAGGGTCTGTCACGACTCTTACAGATACTGTTGTTCATTTTGTATTATGTGGACCAACCCGTACACTAAGAAAACACAATATATCAGGTTTTACATAATTCCCGACATGTTTCGCTGTGGACTACACCAACCTTAAGGGAAGCTGTATTAGTGTGTAGACTACACCATCCTCAAGGGAAACTGTATTAGTGTAGACTACACCATCATTAAGGGAAACTGTATTAGTGTAGACTACACCATTCTTAAGGGAAGCTGTATTAGTGTAGACTACACTATCCTTAAGGGAAGCTGTATTAGTGTAGACTACACCATCCTTAAGAGGAGCTGTATTAGTGTAGACTACACTATCCTTAAGGGAAGCTGTATTAGTGTAGACTACACCATCCTTAAGGGAAGCTCTATTAGTGTAGACTACACCATCCTTAATAGGAGCTGTATTAGTGTAGACTGCACCATCCTTAAGGGAAACTGTATTAGTGTAGACTACACCATCTTCAGGGGAAGCTGTATTAGAACACTTGAAACCACTGAAGAAAACCAGTTTTACTTACCTGCAAGTTCGTTAAAAACGATTTTATAGAACTTGTATGTAAAGAAAACTGGGTAGTCTACACCGAAACATATCGGGAATTATGTAAAATCGGATATATTGTGTTTTCTTAGTGTGTGAGTTGGTACAAATAATGTGAATTAAATTAATACGTACACGGGGTGGACAATTTTAAACAGTTTCAAAACTGTTTACAGATTTTACTTCTTTTGCGACACCAAAGTTGCCACAGCAACATCTCCAGTCCCAGTGTATCGGCGTGGATTCATAACGAATTTTAATCTTCTATTTCTGCTGCTTATCCCATGAGTCAGCAGAATATTTGAAAGAAGTTAATTCTGGGCGGCCGAGAAATGCGAGGTGCCGTGTCACACTGTTATGTAACTGCTGAATGGATACTGGGGATTACACGCAGCGTAGTGTCCAGATTGCTGTATGATTAGAATTACACGATTACAGCTAGTTCAGGCAAGCCGGGGGGGGGGGGGGGTGCATATGAATGTGAGGGTGGCGCTGTCCTGCTGTGTTAACGGCTGTAAGTTACTCGCTCCTGGGCTGTGCGCTGCAGCCGTTCTGAGTGTCGCCTGGTGGCCTTCAATTGTTCAAATCACTGGCAGTGCTAAGTGCCTTCACTCTGGACCACAGCTGCAATTTGTGTCGCTAAGTGCTCCGGTGATGTTCTATCACAAAGAAATGTGCAATGTGAATTTTAAGGTTATTCATGAGCACTGTTAGCTTCTTTAAATACAGTCGGGCCCGGTTATAACGACATCGGTGTATGCGACACCTTTTCTATAACGTCAGATATTCTGTGATACCAATTAATTCCTCAGTGGTAACCATAACATTATATTCCTTGGTTATAACAACACTCGTTTATAACGATACACAATATTCGGTCCCTTTCATGGTTGTTATAAACGAGTTCAAATCTGTTTAGCTTAACAATATTAAAAGTGATTGTAGAGGCAATAAACTTAGACTTTAAGTTAAGCGAGGGCACGCGGTGGTGCAGTTACTTGAGGCACTGCGTTACAATCCGGAACGTCGCGGTTTCGATTCCCGATGGGGTCATTTTTCATCGACATAATCCTTCCGGCCGCACTATGGTCCTGGAGTGGACTCAGCCTCTAACAGAAATGAGTACCAGGAATATTTCTTGGGGGTAAAGGCGGCCGGCGCGTAGGGCTGACAACCTTACCACCTTCACGTGCCGACTGTCTTGAAATCTGGGAGCCTCAACCTCCTGGAACCCTCAGGGCCTGTCCAGGCCTGTAATGGGACTGCTTTACCTTTACCTTTACCTTTACCATTTTCAAGTCAAGTAACGACGTCCATCTTACTGACCGAGGAAAACTGAGAATTATTCCTAGTGAACCAACAGACGGCCAGCTAGACTATAAAGTTCTATTTACAACAGTTCTGTACTTGCCCCTATTCTGAGACGAATTTCTCCGGTCAACATACTCCCACCTTTGTTTGGCGACCCATTTTAATATTATTCTGCCATATGTATCTACGTTTTTAAGGTAGTATCCGCCTTTCAGTTTTCTCTGCTAAACATTTGTGTGCTGACCGAATATATATATGTATGTCTGAGAAAACAGAAAACCGTCACCAGGCGCGGCTTCTATAAACGAATATGATCAGTCGACATCCTGCACGAAGTTGAATCCATTTTTATAAGCTGATAGTCACTCAGCTTCTTAAGAAATTCACTGCATTTTATGGAACCCGAAAACCGTTGTCATGTTTAGAAGAGCCCACAACCTGTCCTCATCCTGAGCCAGTTTAATACCATCCACGTGGCTAGGGTTAGCGTATCTGAAACCTTAGAACAAAGCGCATTTCTTGGTTCTAATCTCCAAATTTCCTGCCTGAAGCACTGCCTACAATCTTCACGAAAGATCAATAATTCATATGTTATTGTCTTCCTCTGCTTCTTTGAACAGGAAGCCGCATATCGAGTTGATGTAAAGGCTTAATGCTTGCTACCAGAAGGCAGACGAAAGGGCCTGGGGTTAGCAAAATACGTATACGGTTTTCACAGCGGTGTAAATAAATGTTTCAGTATGATTTGGTTTTGTGTGAAAGGCGTTTGCAAACTTTTACCAAATGTATAATATTATAAGATAATAATCATCATATATTTTTGTGAATTTTTGAAGTCTTTCTACAAGGAAATGCATTTTGAAAATTTAGAAATGTACTGGAGGACAGTGTTTCAGCGAATCATGCAGAAATGCACCGTGACACTGTGTGCTGAATACGTCCGGCTGAAGATGTTAACCGATCCAACCTCTTCTCAACAAGGTCATGAGCACTTTGGCTCCGTAAGGCCGTCAATTTCATGGTCAGATAAGCGCCTGTTAGGTTTTTAAGAAGGCGCTTCCTGCATGCAGTTAGTTGGTTAGTTAGTCCGTAAACTGTCCGCAGCTCAAACCTCGATCAACCATTATTAGTAAAATTACCGTTACATTATTGGTAATATTATACCTTCATTCATTCTTCCATCCATCCTGCAGTCTGTCTTACGACAGACCCATAGTCTCTTCCAAAGCGATCTAGTGCTTCATCTTTCAATTTACAGTATCCTCTATTTTACATAAGGTCATCCAGTAGCTGCTTACGTCTTCTTCCTTGTCTTCCCGTCACTTCTACCCTTCCCTTTCTCTTTCCTTCAATAACGTGTTTCAGAAGGCAGTTCCTACACAAGACGTGACCAATCAAGTTAGCTTTCCTTCTTTTTACTGCATGTAGGATGTTCCTCTCCTCCTTGACTGTATGTAACACTTCTTAATTTCTCACGCGATCGGTTAAATTGATCTTCTCCATCCTTCTGCAGCACCACGTTTCAAAACTTTCCACATATTTCTGATCTGTTTCCCGAAGTCTCCAAGTGTCAGCACCATACAAAGCTATGCTTTGCATGTATCAATATTTATATATGCTTCTAACAATTTATATTATTGTTATTATTATATTGAGGGTGCAGATTAGAATAAATTGAGATGTGTAAGGCAACTGAAACGGCAGATGGCATTGGCTTGCTACCATTCCTGACTGCCAAATAAAAAGCAAGAATTAAAAGGCTCAGAACTGTAATTTTGTTTGTTATTTCTTGTGGCTGTAAAATTCGGTCTCGTACAGTGAGTGGAGAGACCCGCAGTTCGAGAACGTGGTGATGGTTGGGAACACTTGCACCCGAGGGTGGAAGAAGTTGCCTGAGGCCTGAGAAAGTTGCATGAACGGGAGCTGCATGGCTTGTACTGCTTGCCAAATGTTATTTTGGTGATGAGATAGGCGGGTTATGTAGCACACATGGGACACAAGGCAACTCGTACAAATATTAGGTTGTTAAACTTGCAAGATTCCAACTATTTCAAATAATTCTGTATATATGGGAATTTAACCTTTTAAAGCCTAGCGGTAACTTTACGTACCACCAAGTTTAACATTAAAAAATTCTACGTGGTGCCCACATTGCGTTTATGTGTTTTGTACGGATCTCAGAACAAACAGCAACTTTTGCCTTATAAAACATTAAGAGATTGGTTTTTATAACCGAAGTGGAGAGTGTTTACAGCGCGGTACGCACTGAGTCCTTATATAAAACAGATACGTGCCGTCTTTAAAGGATTAATATTAAAACTGAGGCGAAAGGAAATGAACGCAGTGATGTGGACGGGACTAATCTAGCTCGTACCAGGAAAGTGCGTCGGATCCTTGGAAACCAGATAATAAAAATACTTAAAGAGTACATGTAACTGTTTTTTAAAAAATCTTTCTATAACAAGATTGTTAACATTGTAACGTTTATGTTAGTACTAACATTTTACGTAAGGTATAATATATTTTTAAATTATTATTTACATTTGCAGTGTATTCACTGATATAAAGGGGGGAGATCTCCTACCTAGAATAATTAGGGTTTCCAGCTTACAGTTTTTGTTATGGCCTAATTATATTCCTTTTTAAGCCGAAACTTGTTGCCAATGAAACGTGTGAAACGACTTGCTGGACCAGACTGTAGAATTAAATAACATGTATACTTATACCTGCAAAATATTAGTATGTGTCTACCAGACTACACAGTGCCACGTCCTTCAGTGATAAGTACAGTGGTCCCTCGGTAATCCGGATTCCAGTAATCCGGATCTTGTGGTAGTCCGGACCACCTCTCCTCCCATATAGTCCGGACCACCCCTCCTCCCATATAGTCCGGACCACCCCTCCTCCCATATAGTCCGGATTACTGAAGGACTGCTGAAAGTAAAGTGAAATTCATAGCACAAGTTCAGTCACTTTTGCTTCGTATCATTAGATGCTGCACGCAGGAGAGAGAACGTGCGTCAGCGAAATTTGTGTTTGGCGGGGGTTTCAGGTTTAATTCAAAGTTACTGGCAGACATTTTCAAGTGTCAATTAAAATAAAAATTTCCTGAACTTTTTACTTGCCTTATAATAACGTGACAGACAACTCGAGAATTTTGAACTGTTGCTGACATACCAGCCAAGTCTAATAAAAGAAAACAACTGATTTTTATCAATCTGAAAGGTACATTTTTTTTATCACCGTGTCTCATTTCTGAATGTATAAAATTGAAGGGAACGCTGAGGACTCAGCGCACAGGAGAGCGATTTCTTTCTCAGAACAGCCTAAAATATTTTTAAGGTTTATACAGTTATGTTGATGGAGATAAATCACGCAGCTGCAAGATATTAATAGCTACCGTCAGCGTGTAAATGCAGGTATTTTATTATCTTCATCCTTTTTTTTTTACGCTGAGAGATGCTAAACACTGCAAAATATCTGTCTTTCCTCTGCATAATATTCAGCAGATGATTTGGAAGCGAAATCTTAAAACAGCGTATGCTTGATGCTTGACAGCACCATTATTAATAGTCATTACTTACTTCCCCAGACACGAATATCGTCCTACAAAATAATAGCCTAGAGTTACGAACACAGCAGGAACAGTGCTACAGTTAACAGAGGAGGGTGAGTAATTAAAACTACGAAAATCAAAATTACAGTTTGCAAGTTTGTCTCATTCATAAAACATTTTGTAGAAAGCTCTTCACTTTCTGTACCGTAAATTCTATATACAGGGTGTTCATTTTATCGTATGCTGATCGTTGGTAAATTCTCGTCGACTTGCTTAATACGTCAAACGTAACCTACTTAAGGGTAAGGGGTACGCGGTGGCGTAGTTGGCTGAGGAAACACGCTACAGGTTGGGAGGTTGCGAGTTCGATGCCCAATGGGGTCATTTGAATTTTTCAGCCGGTGTATAGGGCTGACAAACTTGTCACCTTCGTGTATAGAAATTCGGGGCGTCTCAACTTCTTGGTGCCCTAAGGGCCTGTCCAGGCTTTGCCTTTACCTTTACATATGGTTAGATTCCATGCTGCACACTTCTTACAGCAAAGATGCTGAATGCACTTTCCAGGGCTTATCGTTTAAGTTTTAATAACCATTTGCAAATGTGTTGAAGGTTTCTGAGTGCTAGGTTTTACTCTAGACAGTAAAGAAGACCCGCAGAAAACACCTGCATGCTGCATGCACATAAGACAGGTGTTTCTAAAATCTGTACGGCACACAGTGTTAAGCTGGGCTGCATTTTGTGAACTGGTATCTTCTATAGTCACGTGGTGGAGGAATTGGCCCCCCTTTTTTTTTTAGTGGTGAAGGGCCCCGCAGCAGACGCTACGGCCGCACCGCAGCCTTGAGGCTTCTTGTGCAACCCTGTGATGACGATGACGATGATGATTATTATTTTTTGTCCTTTTCCTAGTAATGGAGAGCCGTTGGAATGAAATTGACAGGGGAGAACCGAAGTACTCGGGGGAAAACCTGTCCCAGTGCCACTTTGTCCATCACAAATCCCACATGGACTGAGTCGGAATCAAACCTGGGCGTCCGCGGTGGGAGGCCGGCGGCTAACCGCCTGAGCCATGGCACGGCCTAATTGACCCCTTACTCGTTCTGTGTAGCTGCAGCACTTGGTGGAACCCAATTGGTACGTCAGCTGTTTGTGTAACGTGCTGTCCGTCTTGATCCATCACGTGCCAGTACGTGTTAAGTTTGATGTGCAGTGTGAATCACTGGAACCAGTGACATCTGCGCTCTTCTAGGGTATAACGCAGCGTCGAGTGGTAATCTTTTACCGACGTTTCGGGACAACGTATCGGTCCCGTCTTCAAGGGTCAAGGACCGTTGAAGATGGGACCGATACATTGTCTCGAAACGTCGGTAAAAGATTACCACTTGACGCTACGTAATACCTCAGAAGAGCGCAGATGTCATCAGCGTCGCGGCGGAAGCCTGAAGCCACGGGCAGTGGAACTGGGATTAGAAGGTTCATTTTCTTTCCTGAAACGTGAATTCACGTTGACGCGTGTATGTTAAACGTATTGTGACACTGTATCTGCTACAGCGTTGTGATTCTTAACCCTTTAAAGACGAAGCGTATCTGTTTTATATAAGGACTCAGTGCGTACCGCGCTGTAAACACTCTCCACTTCGGTTATAAAAACCAGTCTCTTAATGTTTTATAAGGCAAAAGTTGCTGTTTGTTCTGAGATCCGTACAAAACACATAAACGCAATGTGGGCACCACGTAGAATTTTTTAATGTTAAACCTGGTGGTACGTAAAGTTACCGCTAGGCTTTAAAAGGTTAAACCCTTAAAGACGAAGCCTATCTGTTTTATATAAGGACTCAGTGCGTACTGCGCTGTAAACACTCTCCACTTTGGTTATAAAAACCGATCTCTTAATGTTTTATAAGGCAAAAGTTGCTGTTTGTTCTGAGATCCGTACAAAACACATAAACGCAATGTGAGCACCACGTAGAATTTTTTAATGTTAAACCTGGTCGTATATAAAGTTACCGCTAGGCTTTAAAAGGTTAATTAAGTTCTTTGCGTTGTTTGCAAGTGTTTAGGGTGACAGAATATTAAGTAGGGGGTTTGACTTCTTCGTTTGCCAGGTCTGAAACCACATGATTTTTTTTGTTTGTGGCTACGTTAAAGGTTAAAATGTGCTGTAATGGTGTTCGCACTCAGCACTATCAAAGAACAAGCACGTCTGACCGACAGAATTCCGACCTGACATGTCCAGTGTGCGTGTCAGGTGCGATGCGTTTCAGCGAGCTGAACAAAACCATTTGTATACGCACTTCATTCAGTCATGGTGATTAAACACCGCATATTAACTGCACTGTACTGCACTAACACTTTGCACCCCCTTAAGCCGAGTGAAAGGCCTATTGTTATTGCAGCACATTGGGATTTTTTCTGGCTGGAGGGGGGGGGGGGGGTATGTATTTGAATATAACAATATTATTTTGTACAGCGGAATAAATACAATTTGTATAATAGTTTCTTGCCGATCCCAGTGACCGCACGGTCTAAGGCGTGGATCTGCGGCCCCTCGCTTGCTGGGATTACGGGTTAGAATCCCCCCTGGGGCATGCATAGTTGTGTCTTTGTGTGTTGTCAGGTAGAGGTCTCTGCGTCGGGCTGATCACTTGTCCAGAGGAGTCCTACCGAGTGTGGTGTGTCTGAGTGTGATCGTGAAGCCTCGATAATGAGGAGGCCCTGGCCCACTGGGGGCTGCTGCGCCACTGGGGGGGAAAATAGTATCTTAAGCTTCATTTATGATATAAATCTGTTTTTACTGGGATCCGATTCATTTATTACGGACCACCTCAGTGACTCAAAGTGTTGACTTCATTGGTTTAATTCGCTACGCCTTCTAAATAACTGGACCACTGACTTTTAACCTTTTAAAGCCTAGCGGTAACTTTACGTACCACCAGGTTTAACATTAAAAAATTCTACGTGGTGCCCACATTGCGTTTATGTGTTTTGTACGGATCTCAGAACAAACAGCAACTTTTGCCTTATAAGACATTAAGAGACTGGTTTTTATAACCGAAGTGGAGAGTGTTTACAGCGCGGTACGCACTGACTCCTTATATAAAACAGATACGTTCCGTCTTTAAAAGGTTAATTCGCTACGCCTTCTAAATAACTGGACCACTGACTTTTAACCTTTTAAAGCCTAGCGGTAACTTTACGTACCACCAGGTTTAACATTAAAAAATTCTACATGGTGCCCACATTGCGTTTATGTGTTTTGTACGGATCTCAGAACAAACAGCAACTTTTGCCTTATAAAACATTAAGAGACTGGTTTTTATAACCGAAGTGGAGAGTGTTTACAGCGCGTTACGCACTGAGTCCTTATATAAAACAGATACGTTCCGTCTTTAAAAGGTTAATTCGCTACGCCTTCTAAATAACTGGACCACTGACTTTTAACCTTTTAAAGCCTAGCGGTAACTTTACGTACCACCAGGTTTAACATTAAAAAATTCTACGTGGTGCCCACATTGCTTTTATGTGTTTTGTACGGATCTCAGAACAAACAGCAACTTTTGCCTTATAAAACATTAAGAGATTGGTTTTTATAACCGAAGTGGAGAGTGTTTACAGCGCGGTACGCACTGAGTCCTTATATAAAACAGATACGCTTCGTCTTCAAAGGGTTAGTCACCTCAGTGAATACACTATATGAGGCCTTGACTGTTGTGAGTTACAGGTACGGCATTTCAAGCGTCCCGTCGCTATTGGTACTACTTATACGATCAATGCATTTGCCTAAATTAAGGATCTGATAAAACAGTTTTTTTAGAACGTCGAACAGCCTTTGTGCACCTTAGAAACACTAGCCATTCATACGCTTTTCGACTGTTGGATTCACGTCACCCTCAGTGACTAGCTATATTTCCCTTACTAACAAGTGTCTCGCAGTATTAATTCTATTACCAGTCGTATTGATTTAGTATTGTTTTTGTTCTTTAATTATTGTCCGTTTAAAATGTAAATTTCAATATTACGTTGGTTTGTACTGGCCCTATTTTTGAAGGAGACCGCACATAGCTCGACAACAACCGTAACTGGTGTCTTGCCGTGTCGGTGTTTGTCAGGTTTTGGAACGTGCCTACGCCCTGCAGTTTTGCCTGCTCGATACATACTAATGTTCTACTCTACCTGCTGTGAATATTTTTTGCAATTATAAGCACTAGTGCGCTGTCTGTTTATTGCAGTTTGCTATAACTACCCTTGTGTTGCAGTTCACACTGTTGTGTTTCACTGCACCATCTTCATGCTGGTGAATTTTTTTTATTTTTTGTAGGTTTCATAGTTGCTCTACTTTTATTGTTGTGTTCTGTAGTCTTATTGCATTTGTAATTTCGGTGGTGCTATTTTGCAGCCTGTCTGTTTTAGTTCTGCTGTACTTATGTTCAGTATCACAGCCATCTTCGCCATGATATTCGTAGCGGTTGTTGTCTTTTTGCAATTCCTATTATTATTATTATTATTATGTGTGTGTCTCTTGTCACAGGCCTTTTCTTCCTGGTACATCTCTTGAACCAGCAGTGATCCCCACCGCTCAGGCTTCAAGCTTCACACTGCAGAACTTTCCGTATTATGTGTGATGTTCCAAGTATAGCCGTCTTTTGTAGTGAATCTATCGAATGTTTTCCTGGTATAGCTTCCAAATTTTTCTTTAAGCTTCTCGTTACTATTCCAGTGGCTCCAATTATTACTGGTACAATTGTACACTTCAGGTTCCACATTCGTTGTATCTCTATACATAAACTCTTGTATTTTAACCTCTTTTCCGCTTCCTTTTGCACAACGTTTTTGTCTGCTGGTATTGCCACATCTATCAGTGTGCATGTTTTCTCTTTTTTGTTTTTAATTATTATATCTGGCCTATTTGCTGTAACTTCTCTGTCTGTGTGTACTGCTTGATTCCATAACACTGTGACATCTCCCTCTTTTATTATTATTATTATTATTGTTATCATCATCATCGCCATTATCATCATCATCATCGCTATTATCATAATCGCTATTATCGTCATAGAAATATCAGAAATTCTGCTTTGTTTTAATGAAGACTTTAAACGTCTCTACTGTCCTTTCGTTAGATGCGCTTCGGCGACTGACGCAATCAGTAGCGATATTGCTGTATTCAGTGGAAGTTGTGGTTTATTTAACGATTTGTTAAATTAATTATGCTAATTGTAGGTATTGTAACGTTGTGCTTTTTTTGTACCGTCATTTTTTGTGTTTCGTTACTTTCATGTCTCATATTTGTGGTTAGTTACTTCGCTTATGCTGTATTTTCTCGTATGTTCCTGTGTTGTCCCTGTAATTAACCTTTTGCCTGTAGTGGCAGCATGTGAATAATAAAGAATTATTACTATTCCTTTCTTAGCCCTTCCCTCTTCTACCTACCTGTTCACAGCAGGTGTCGAGGGTTTTTTAATTTCATTTGATCACACTCAGACGCACACCACAGTCGGTAGGACTGCTCTGGACGAGGGATCGGCCCGACGCAGAGACCTGACAACACAAACACTCACAAGAGACAGACATCTATGCCCCCGGTGGGATTCGAACCCACGATCCCAGAAAGCGCTCGGTTGCAAACCTACACCTTAACCGCGCGGCCACTGGGATCGGCGTTATTGCTATGCGTCCTGTTTTATCATAAAATGGGCAAATACAATAAACAGATGCCAATATGTTGCATGTTTATCTGTTATGTCTAGAACAGTTATTCTGCACAACAAGTAACCCTTGATTTCAGTTTGAATGATTTGCTGGTGACACTTCAAAGCACTGCGTGTCTTATATTGTTCTTTCGAGGGACTGCACTTTTTTGTTTCTGTTTCGTTGGACTGTCATTTTTGACTCTTTCCTTGTCGAGTGAATACTTTTGTTGTCTGTTTCTACGTCTGTATCGGGGGGGGGGGGGATGCTTGTTGGCTGTTCGTGTTTCCCTGCCTCAGTGTGACGTCACACGGTGGTGCTCCGTCCTTCATTCTGTCCGTATTTGTAGCTTGCAATATCCAAGTTAAGAACGTGTTTCTGTACCCGTTGACTTTACTGAAGTTTCCCATCCGATGTATATATTTAACACACTAAGTACTTTTTTTTGGAAAGAGCAACGCTAAAGTTGAGGATCGGTCCTGTCCCTAAAACCCAGTGCGTTAATTTTATACATATATGATGGAAAGAGTCCATGAAGTCATTGAGTTGACATGCCGTGCACCATCATCAGAATTCTGCGGGATAAGAAGTTACGTGTTTGTAGCCATCTGCTGGTGAAATATTTTGGCAGATCTGTTGTGTCTTTGAACACAAATTAATACAGTAATTAGTCTGGTAAAACCTTTAGTTTTATTTTCAGTTGTTTAACTGGACTTTGCACAATTCCTGTATCTATCGTCTGCATTTTTTATTTATTATTTTATTGCATCTGTAATTATCCCTAACTCCGCTAATGGTAGTTGCTAAGGCATTAATAAGGCCAGTGGAAACGTATGGGGCAGAATCTTGGACATCGAATAAAGGTGTTACTAAACGACTGGCTGCTTTTGAAAGAGAAGTTTTAAGAAGAATGTTTGGGGGATTAAAGTAAATGAGAATTGGTGAAAGCGACATAATAAGGAATGTGTGCGGCAGTTTGGAGATCTAAATATGTTTATTTTGTCAGAATAAGTCGGTTGAATTGCATTCGTCTTTGTTAAAGAAGAGTAAGTCAAGTATCCAATAATAATTACCAAGAAAGTCGACTGAGATGACAACCAAACGACAGACGGTGGAACTGTGTACACACAGATATTAATAGATACAGAATTAAGAACTGGAAGTAGAGAGAAAAACAGGGCTGACTGGGAGAAGTCCATTAATCCTTTAAAGACGAAGCGTATCTGTTTTATATAAGGTCTCAGTGCGTACCGCGCTGTAAACACTCTCCACTTCGGTTATAAAAACCAGTCTCTTAATGTTTTATAAGGCAAAAGTTGCTGTTTGTTCTGAGATCCGTACAAAACACATAAACGCAGTGTGGGCACCACGTAGAATTTTTTAATGTTAAACCTGGTGGTACGTAAAGTTACCGCTAGACTTTAAAAGGTTAAGGAGGCAAAGGTCCGCATTGGACTCTACTGCTATCTGAGAAGGAGTAGGAGGAGGAGGAGGAGGAGGAGGAGGAGAAGAAGAAGAAGAAGAACAAGAACAAGAACAAGAGTGGTATACTTGTGCGAAACTAACGAAAAGAGAGACAGCGACATTTTATTTACAAGCTAAAGACAGTTTCTCTTCGACGATACTTCTCCGAAAAACACCTTCAGACGTCCTCCATTAACGTTACAGCTCTGCTTTTTAGGCACAGTGGGCCTTTATTGCTTTGCCTCGTTATTTTAATAACGGGGAAACATCCCGCAAACACGTTAATGAAAATAGTTTTATTTGTATCTTTGATGCTGTGTTTATATTAAGATCCGAAACGTCAAATTGTTTTTACTGAGTTCAGAGGTAAAGCTGGTGTTAGTGGAACACTGTGCAGAGTTGCTGTACTGCAGTGTTTGGCATATGGAATGTGTCGTGGGTGTTCATTTACATGTACTGCCTACACAGTGTCTGTGATTGCAGTCTGAATCGCACTGCCCACACAAAACGTTTTGCTTTTACTTAGTTCTATATTCCAAGGGCAGAAGAAACCCTTACATGCAATCTGTACTTGTTATTGATACCTTCGTCAGTTATGATTGTTTATTCAGAATATCGATTGGGTTGTATAGTTGAGCTTTAAAGGAAAGAACAGTTAAAATGAACCGATGTGTCAAATTCGGTTTTTCTAGAACAGAAATGACTTTTATTCTGCTTGCAAATAATTTATTAGCGTCGTTTATGTTAAGTTTGACTGCTCTGAGAAGGGTCTTTGACCAAGAAAAAAGCGGCCGAAAGTCTGGTCATGCAAATTTTGTTGTCATAATGTTTCATTATACGGCGCTTCATCTGTGCAGTATCACATCAAAAGACCAACGCCAAACACAAGAGCTATGTCCCGTGTACCAAGCCCGATAAACAAACTCGAAGCCTTACTTTGCTTTGCTTTGCTTTGCTACTGGAGCAAGTGCCGTTACACGGTGTAATAACTGTCACGCAAGTGACCGCTATGCTTGCTGACGGAAATGAACTGCCCAAGACTTCCCTTGCAATATCCGTGCCACTGAAAGATGGCGCCGCTTTGAACGTTTCCTTTGAGAATTTCTAGTGTGTTTATTGTTTTGTATCTGTTGGTGTTTACTCGCTTTCTGTCTTGATGACTAAATGAATGGAGGTATTTACTTATACTCCAGGGCTTGATTGGATTTCTTGGTATGAATTTTGAACCTCAGAGCCCCACAAGTCGTTTTGTATTTAAGAATTGTTGCATAAATAATTTAATACGTGAAAATACTTTAGAGAAATAAGATTTCGTAGTCCTTACCTCTTCTACTCACAGCAGGTGTCGCGGTTGTTTTTATTTTCACTTGATGACACTCAGACAGACACCACAGTCTGTACGACTCCTCTGGACGAGGGATCGGCCCGTCACAGAGACCTCTACCTGACAACACAAACACTGTACAAGAGACAAACATCCGTGTCCGCGGTGGGATTCGAACTCACGATCTCAGCAAAAGTTCGGCCGCAGACCTACGCCTTAGACCGCGCGGCCACTGGGATCGGCGAGAAATGAGACAAAGTAAAAAATTAGCGTCGTCACTAGAGTCGTACGTGGCATCCTGAGCCATAATTGGCCTTTAGGATGTGTGTATTGAACCGTAGCTGCACGGGGGCCCCTCAATAATCTCCTATTCAAACCGTAGCTCATTATTATCTCCGCTTTTCCTTACATTTTGCTTGGCTGTGTAATAATTGGCGACAGTTTATGACTGAGTCAAATTTAAAGCGTTGAGTTTCAAACGTAGTTACTGACAGTGTCTGAGAGATGGCATTGTCAGACAGCCCGAATAATGGTACATGTTTTTAGATGAAACCAAGTGGCACAGCTGATGGCGGTGCTAGGACCGAAACACGTTGTGTACTGAGTAGACAGTAAATGTTAAACGTTAGTTGTGCTGAACTGGACATTTTATGTTGTTTATTCAAAATAAGTTTTCGTCAAATTTTGAAACGTCTTTCTTCATAAACAATGAATATTTATATAAGGACCAGAATTTGTTATGCTCGTCAAGACCTCAATTTGCGTTTAGGTTATCGTGAGACTAGTCAGAATAATGCTACATTTGCAACACAGTGAGGTTGAAATTTTTCCAGAAACTGCGATATGTTTGATGCTCCCGAAATTTCGGAAGTTTTTGAAATCCTGATTTCTTTAGAAGGATTCTGACTGCATTTCTCTGTCCTTTGTCTTTGTGGGACAAATGTTGACATCTGGAATGAAACCCGACACCCTTTGCAAACTGTCAGAACCACATGTGCAGCAAGTACTTAAGTTGAAAATTTAAAAAACGAGAGTTTCCAAAAGTTGTCTGTCTGGGCGTTTTTTCTTCACTTCACACACACACACACACACGCGCGCGCGCGCGCGCGCGCGCGTGTATAACGTTTTTGTTCGGAAGTCAAATTTGGACCAAATATCAAAGCTTTAAGGCTGTTCGTGCCGTGCATTGTTCTAATGCAGTCACTTTATTGTACCAACTATATGCACACTACCATTCATATATGTGAACGCTACAGGTAACATCCACGGGTGAACAGCAAACCTTAAAACAACTGATGCTCAACAAGCAAAGCCGATTATCAACTTAAAGAATGCGAAAGAAATACTGCTTAAAACCAACGCCGCGTCTGGGTTCAATAAGATCTGCGGTACATGTAACATTCCGATGTTGGCAGTAGTGTGTATTTGGTTGGTTTCATAAACTGACTACGTTTAAAATTTCTATGTGGTTTTCTTTCCATTCAAGTTGGTTACTTCCTCGAATTGCGATGTCTGATGCTTTCGCCAGCAGCTGTTTCTTTGTATACGTCATTGCCAATAGCACTTATATTTTACATAGCAAATGTCCGCTTTTACGTCTGATTAATTTCGCTTGTTTCAGAAGGGCGTGTGGGTTCCTCTTTTTAACATCAACAGCGGTATTGTGCGGGCTGTTTCTGGAACAGTCGCGTCCGTCTTTATAACAAACTTGCCCCCAGGCATCACGTTTGCAGTTCACACAAAGAAACGCGCTGCGATGTTGCTGTGGTTTTGTTTAATTAAATGTTTTACACATTCGTGCATGCTTTATGTCGAAGAAGAAGAGAAATTATAAAGACAAACACAGAACAAGAAACGTTTAGAGGGTTTTGAGAACCTACGAGCACGTACAGGGAACACTTTAAACTGTTTGCTTCCAATTTTCTGAAGTTTTGATATGCAAGAGTAGCAGGCGATGAAAAACTCTGAAAAACGCTGATAATTACCAACTAATGCACTATTATAAACAGTTTATATTAACCTTTTAAAGCCTAGCGGTAACTTTACATACCACCAGGTTTAACATAAAAAAACTCTACGTGGTGCCCACATTGCGTTTATGTGTTTTGTACGGATCTCAGAACAAACAGCAACTTTTGCCTTATAAAACATTAAGAGACTGGTTTTTATAACTGAAGTGGAGAGTGTTTACAGCGCGGTACGCACTGAGTCCTTATATAAAACAGATACGCTTCGTCTTTAAAGGGTTAAAATATGTACAAAGCCCTACATAAGTTACGACGAGAAAATCTTCATCTTCAGGGTTCATTGGTTGGTGTACACTGAAATAATTAAACATACACACACCAAACACCACAACAGGACAACATCGTCAGTCCTGTGGGTAGGCCTTTTTACACATACCCCGTAAGTTTCACTTCCACACGCGACAGCGATTGGCTACGTGAAGGACTGACTAACTGACTGGCTGACTGACCGACCGACCGACGGACTGACTGACTGACTAACTAACTAACTAACTAAGTAACTAACTAACTAAGTAACTTACTAACTAACTCCATGGAGCAAAGGCCTTCTTGAGAGTCTAACAGTTTCTCAGCTAGTCAAGAAATTCCCCGCATTTTATGGAACCCGGAGGTTCATTACCGCATTCACAAGAGCCCGGCATCTGCCCCTATGCTGAGCCAGCTCAATCCAGTCAATGCCTACCCGTCCCATTTCTTGATCCATTTTAATATTGTCCTCCCATCTGCGCCTGGGTCTCCCAACTGGTCGCCTTCCCTCAGGTCTCCCCACCAAAATCCTGTATGCACCTCTCTTTCCCCCCGTACGTGCTACATGCCCCGCCCATCACATTCCTCTCGATTTGATTACCCGAACAATATTTGGTGATGAGTACAGGTCCTACGTGAAGAACACCAAGTGAACTTACAGAGTGAACCTCACATGTGGAGAATGGACAAGTGCTTCACAATATGGCGGCGTTCCTTGATTTTAACTTTGTGTCTATTTGAATAGCCATTTTAAGGATTCGTGTGTATAGTGTTTGCAAGATCCTGTGACTTTAACTTTCAGTGTGTCATTTTAACATCTGAACGCCTCACTGGACCTAGACACCAATGAATGACCCCCTGAAGAGGACGATTTTCTTGTGGAAACATATGTAGGGGTTTTTACCGTTTTGAATACAAACTGTTGCAATATTATGCATTAGTTGGTGATTATTGGTTCATGACGAAAATTCACAATGCTGATAACATGAAGTCCTGAAGATAATGCTAGTCATGCTGAAATTATTGGATATAATCCACCTTAAAAGGGAAAATATTTCCGAATTTTCGGTAATCCTTTTCTGATGAGTGGCTCTGCAAGTGATTTATTGTACTGGGCTTAGCCCAGTTGTACCTGAAGTACAGCTGCTACGTTTAACCAGTCTCACTTTTTAACGACGAAATTGGATCTGACTGAGTTGAAGACCCAGCTCGTACCGCGCAGTAAACATTCTCCATCTGAGTTATAAAAACAAATCAGTCAATGCTGTATAGGGAAATAATCGCTGTTTGTTCTGAGATCCACACAAAACACATAAATACACTCTGTGGGCAGAACGTAGAATTTTTTAATGTAAAACCTGGTGGTATATAAATTAACCCTTTAAAGACGAAACGCATTCTGTGTGATATAAAGATGCAGGGCGTACCGCGCAGTAAACACTCTCCAGCTCAGTTTAAAAAACCAATCATTTGATGACGTGTAAGGCAAAAGTTGCAGATAGTTCCCAGACAAGTACAAAACACATAAACGCAATGTGAGCACCTTGGAGAATTGACTAAAGTTAAGCCTGGTAATACGTAAAGTTACCGTTAGGCTTTAACAGTTTAATCGTTAGGCTTTAAAAGGTTAATAACAGCAGACATGTGTCACTGTTGCAGGCGGCAATGTAAGCCCGCGCACGTGACTCGCTGGGGACTTTTGGGGTGTTGGAGGGGCGGGCGGACTGCGGGGGTCAAGTTAGGGATTGTTGAGCCTGTGGAGTCCGGAAACGTCCGGATTTCCTGACCGGGTCCTCTGAGGTTCTATTTCCAGTAACTTTTCACTATTCGAAAGCTACAGGGGAGAAATTTCACTGCTTTTTAGCCAACAGAGTTTCGTTGAAGGATGCGTCCATTTCAGCGCTCGGCCTTCCTGACATCTGTGCCTGCGGTTCTTTTTGTGTCCCGCTGAAGGTGTTTTGTTTATGACGTTTTTGTTACTGGAGAACTTTACATTTTCTGTAAGAGGACTTGAAGGGTTAATCAGTGGCGGATTTAACATATTTTCTTGTCTGTGCTGCTGTATCCAAGTTCGATTTACCTTACGTCCCGCGCACATACGTCTAAAGAAACCATTTGGGATTAGCACAGCGGTACTGTTCCAGTCTTCCATTAGCAAAATACCGGGGTTTATTTCCAACCGAGTAGGGGTGTTGTACGTAAAACGGGCCCCCCCCCCCCCCCCCGGTGAGACGACCATTTGCTGTTATTCTTTAACTAATTGTGCCATTGGCTGGGCTTGGGGCCCACAACATGTGCGTTAGTGTAATGACGTCATACACGGAGTGTGGATGTTCTTCTACGAAGGAACAAATTTCTGTGTGACTGAAATTTTTTTCCGTGCCTTTCTGTCAGATATGTATTTCGTCTTTGTCATGCGTTCATTTAAAATGTAATTAATGTAGTACGTGCCATAATTACGGAGTGACAGTAAGCTGACACGTGTAGTGGTCAAATTTATATCTTTGCATTTGTTGATTAGATTCTCTTAATTATGTTCCATTTCTTTAACGGAAAATATAGGGTCCGTTTTATTCAGGGGCCTGGGTAAAACGGCCATTTTGTAAGGTTTCAGGAAATCTCATATTTCAGATGAACAGAATTGTTAAAGAACATATTAAAAACTGCCCCACTTTCCTTTAGAATCCCTGCAACTATTTCTGTTCAGTTTGTGCCACTAAAAGCGACCGAACTCCAGTTACATGACGGTTTACCTTAGGGTGGCCGCGTTACGCGCAATTCCCCTACATATTAACCCTGAGCCGCTAAGTCTCGGTGGTCGCGCGGTACTAGGGATAATTGTTTATCTGTTTTCGCGACAAACTGTATTTGGAATAGCGAAGTACCGTTTATAAGAAGAGTGTGTGTCTCAGTAGGTTCAATTTATTATGTCGGAACGCAAAATTATCGTAGCCTGTAGCAGAAAGATGATCAAGTTTTGACACAAACCTCAATTTAAAAGCCCTGAATAAGCGAAACATGTTTCGTGGCTTTACACAGTGTTTTGCCTTAAAATTAGTAAAGACTTCGTTGCTCCCAATCCCACTTTTTAAATTTATGTGTGTGCGTCTGTATGAGTGACGCTTTTGTATGGGCCTAACTTTTAAAATCGAATTTGCCTATTGAATTTTATACCGTAATTATTCCAGCTTCGCTGTTTTGGGTAAAATCTTGCGGTAGCGTAGCGTGCCGCGATGTGTCGCTTGATAACCACTGTGTTAACCTGCCTGATCTCTTATCTTTTTTCCGTTTTCCTCTGTTATTTCCGAAATGTTACAAAAATATATGTTTACTTTAAAATAAAAAACGACCTTTTCACTAATTTTCACCCAATTAATCACAGTCATTTTACTGTCGACAAACTATGCTTCAGAACTATGACGTGTGTAATTGATTTGTCGTCGAGATATAAGCAAATAAAGTGACATACAAAAAGTTTAAGTATAGAAATTAGGGCAATTAATGATAGTCAAACCGATATCGGTGGCCGTGCGGTGTAAGGCGTACGTAAGTTCCCACTACCAGCCGCAACATTAATTTTAAGCTATATAAATCGCATAAATATTACGTAAGAAATATTACGTAAGAAATATTACGTAAGAAATATTACGTAAGAAATATTACGTAAGAAATATTACGTAAGAAATATTACGTAAGAAATATTACGTAACAAATATTACGTAAGAAATATTACGTAAGAAATATTACGTAAGAAATATTACGTAACAAATATTACGTAAGAAATATTACGTAACAAATATTACGTAACAAATATTACGTAAGAAATATTACGTAACAAATATTACGTAACAAATATTACGTAAGAAATATTACGTAAGAAATATTACGTAAGAAATATTACGTAACAAATATTACGTAAGAAATATTACGTAAGAAATATTACGTAACAAATATTACGTAACAAATATTACGTAAGAAATATTTTAATCAAACTTTAACCATCAATTTTTAATAACAGTACAAGTTGCACCGTTTACACACAAACGACATCAACAAGGGAGCCTCCTGCAGTCTGCGGAACCGTGTAAACAGTGGCTTGTCAGTGGCGGCTGGTTTTAAACCTGGCATATCGCGCTCCCTGAAGATGCCACGTTTGTGCCGAAACATGTTGCAGCTAAGTGTTTAACACTCATATGTATCTAATAATGTGCATTTGGTTGGTATAATAAATTGAGTACTGCCCTTCTACCTTGCAGATGGAGACAGCAGTTTTATCCGAAACGTTGTAGATTATCTACACAATTTACACGCGTCATATTTCCCCTAATAAAAATTCAGCACTGTGAAAACATCAGATCTCACCTACTTTTTCTTGTGGCGCAACAGCCCAACTCGGGCCTAGGCCGCCTCCTTGTAGATGTTTCTAGATCACACAGTTAGACACGAACACAGCAGGTAGGACTCCTCTGGACGGGTGATCAGCTCGTCGCAGAGGCCGCTGCGTACACAACACACAACAAACACAAGAGACGAACATACATGCCTTTAGTGGGATTCGAACCCGCAGTCCTAGCAATCAAGCGGCTTAAGACCCACGCGTTAGAGGGGCGCGGCCACCGGGATCGGCTGCGCTGCTGTTATATCCACGGATTTATTACGTGTGGAGAATCTTTAATGCTGCAAATAATATATATCGGCCTAATAACCCTTTAAAGACGAAGCGAATCTGTTTTATATAAGGACTCAGTACGTACCGCGCTGTAAACACTCTCCACTTCGGTTATAAAAACCAGTCTCTTAATGTTTTATAAGNTTTATAACCGAAGTGGAGAGTGTTTACAGCGCGGTACGCACTGAGTCCTTATATAAAACAGATACGCTTCTTCTTTAAAGGGTTAAATCAGAGGTCTGTTATTTTAATTTAGAATTTTTTGATGTTTTTGTGTTCCTCCAAGACATAATCTAAGACTGTATCTTGAGACACGCCGCTCACGCTGTATAATGTATACACTCAACACAGTCTGACGAAATGAATCAAAAATGAATAAATCGAGACACTGTACATTAAAATTATCCTTACCGTATAATTGCACATTCAAAGTCATTGCTTGAGGTACAGATATGTTTCATGTACAGTGGACTTCTAATGACCTTTATGTACAGCCACCTACAGATGGCTGTATTTACAGACCTACTGACGCGGACTGTATTTAGTCTTTTTTATCCCTCAGTGCGGTAAGAATTACGTAAAGACAGAAGTGCTGCCAACTCTCGAAACTTAGGTAGGTTTTAAAATTGGCCTCCTTTATTACTTACCGACTCTAAGACCTGTATGATCAATGATAAATTAATCGAATGCTGATTCCGGTGGCCATGCTGTCTAAGGCGTAGGTTTGAAGCCGCTTTATTGCTGGGATCGCAGGTTCGAATTCCGCCGAGGGCATGGATGTGTGTCTCTTGTGTTTGTTGTGTGTTGTGCAGGTAGCGGCCTCTGCGTCGGGCTGGTCACTCGTCCAGAGGAGTCCCACTCTGTGTGTGTGTGTGTGTGTGTGTGTGTGTGTGTGTGTGTGTGTGTGTGTGGTGCTAGAAACCTCTACAGCGAGGCTGTCAAGGCCCGAGTTGGGTTGTTGCGCCACAGGAAAAATGAATAAAACATGGACAAGGTGTGGATACAGCGTAGTGGTGGAGTGACAGTGACAAGGGAAAACCAAAGCACTGGGTTAGAATCCTGTCGTAATGCCACTTCGTCCACTAGAAATTACGCGCTTATTGACCTGGGGTCAAACCTCGGCATTCGCGGTAAGACGCCGTCTACAAGCTGCCTGAAGCATACGAACTGAACACTCACGCCGTGGTGCACTTTGTCCTATCGCTGGTTCCGGAAACACGTTGTTCCAGAATTCCCTAACTGCAGGAAGAAAATGTGGTCGAACACCATCCTGCACGAACCGCACCTGCAGAGCCACACCTTGCAACAGCTGTGGGAAAATGTTTCTTAGGCAGTCGTGGTAAACAGCACCAGTCAGACGTGGTGGAAGGAAGTGGGGTCCCAGAAGTCTGTCTCCTGCAATGCCTGTATGGAAACTCAAGGTGGACGCTTGGAGGATTTTCTGTAATCAACAGAAGGGTGCACCTCGGAAACGACGCTTCAGAAGGCCTATGAACATGTCTCTTGTATTGTGGTGTAGGGTCACCTCCTCCAGGTTTGACCGCGTGCTTTTCGTTTGTCCTGTGTAGTGGTAATATCTATGTTCATCCTGATCATGGTTGTCTGTATTTCTGTGGTCAGAATTGTATTGTGCCGTGTGAACGTCACTGGGCCACGTCAGCACATAAAACTGGTTTCATCTGGTTCCCTACTCACCCAGCGTACCCCATTCCCTCCCTATCACTTAGTCCTCCTCGGAGAACTGCAGCCTGGCTTGGGTTGACTTGCTTTCCAATCGTCTCACCGGGAACATGTCCAAATTTGCGCTCGGCGTCTTTTACCAAAATTCTGTTCCGGCTGAGCTGTGGCGACGGGGCTAGGTGCCTGCTCCAGCGTTGGGATTGCTTTGCTTTGTAAGGTAATATTGTTTAAGGTAATATTGTTTAAGGTTACTTATTTTGGAGGTGGTGCAATAGCAGCCTACATGTTTTGCGTCAAGCACAGCTGTTCACATCAAACTGTGTGTGGATCTTGTCCTCCCTGGGGCGGTCAGACTGCGCCATATCATCCCGCAGTCTCGGATGCCTCTATGTGCATTTTGTGACGAACGGTGTAGCACTGTCACGGATAGCGTTCGGAGTTCCTTCGGCTTTCTTCGCCAATCATATTCCATGCCCACGTATCGCCGCACGTTAGCGGTAGCCATGCAGCTTATTGTAATATATTCGATGGTTAAGTCGGGGCTTCATTTATGTACCAATACTTGGTTGGTGCAGAATGAGTTACTGTTAAATTGTGCGGTGTAATTTGTTGAAACACCCCTTGAGAATGCAAGAGCTGAACCCTTGAAGGAAGCTAACGTTACACAAACCAGAGGGCACTCGACGTGTCGGAAAACCCAGGGCAAGGTGGCTGGAGTCAGTTGAAACAGACCTAAGGAAGATGGACGTAAAGAACTGGAGGCGTAAGGCACAGGACCGAGAGCAGTGGAGAACAGTTTTGAAAGGGGCTAAGGTGCACCGAGGGCTGTAATGCCTGAAGAAGAAGAACAAAGAAGGAGGAGAAGAAGACGAAGACAACGAAGAAGAAGAAGAAGAGTACGACAACGAAGAAGAAGAAGAAGAATACGACAACGAAGAAGAAGAAGAAGAAGAAGAAGAAGAAGAAGAAGAAGAAGAAGAAGAATAGTTGGTTGAAAACTTGTTGCTTTCGACATCTGGTACGATTTCTAACTGCAGATAGATCTTCGAATGTCTCAGTTTTGTGACGCAGTGGGTCCGAACTTCCAGCACTTTGCTAGTTCTGGACCAGCAGACCGTGGGCCACTGCAGGGTTAGAAGCAGACTGTCAAACTCTCAGTCCGGGGACCCAATCCGTTAGCGTGCCGCCTTCTGTCATATACGTGTATAAAGAATGCAGGGACTGCGAGAGGGCGGACCCTACAGGCTAGCAGCCTTCTGTAGGCTCGAAGGCATAGGGCTTAGATAGAGAAAGAGATCAGCAGTAAATGACGTTAGTTTCCCGAACAGAAAATATAGTGCCATAAGCTAAGGCCGTGCCATGGCTCAGGCGGTTAGTTGCCGGCCTCTCACCGCGGTGGCCCGGGTTCGATCCCGGGTCAGTCCATGTGGGATTTGTGGTGGACAAAGTGGCACTGGGACAGATTTTTTTCCCGCGAGTACTTCGGTTTTCCCCTATCAGTTTCATTCCACCGGTGCTCCATTACACGGAAAAACGAGAAAACTAATCGTCTTCATCACAGGGTTGCACAATAAACCTCAAGGTTGCGGTGCGTCCGTAGCGTCTGCTGCGGGGTCCTTTAATAAAAAAGTTTACTAAAAATTTTGCACTTTCAAATGAGGAGTGAGGTTACCTACAATGCTTAATCTGACACTTCCCTAGTTCCTATCCACATTCCTGTCCAGAAACGGCATAGACCTTGGTAAATTCAGAAATAAAGCGTCCTATATTGTAGATATAACACAAAGGTGTAAACTGTCAGGACGGCGTGAGGCTTAATGTCTGTGACAGTGCGTCCCCTCGAGGATAGCAACGTTCCCGATGATTCCCTCAAAACACCGGCACAACTGTCCAACTTCCTGATTTTTTATACCTTAACCTTTTAAAGCCTAGCGGTAACTTTACGTACCACCAGGTTTAACATTAAAAAATTCTACGTGGTGCCCACATTGCGTTTATATGTTTTGTACGGATCTCAGAACAAGCAGCAACTTTTGCCTTATAAAACATTAAGAGATTGGTTTTTATAACCGAAGTGGAGAGTGTTTACAGCGCGGTACGCCCTGGGTCCATACATAAAACAGATACGCTTGGTCTTTAAAGGGTTAAATCTTGCGTCTTTCCACCAAACTTCATCACAGCAGTTTCTTGTTTCCCGGTGAAACAATAATTGTCCTTGCTGTTGGTGTGTCACACAGTTTGACCTCGGTCTAGGCGTTACAAATTTCCCAATATCTCGCCATCAACAAATACCTTACATACCAGGGCACTTCGCAACAGTATCCTGACATTCACATACCAGCAAACAATATCTGCCTAATGACACAGGTATGGGCTTGCATAACAGAATGTTTCTTACATAATTTCTTCATAGGTTAAAGCTTAACAGTACTTTATAGTTTTCACTTTTAACTCTTTACTTTATAGATTTTACAACCGAACAGTGTTTCCAAAATCTTCTACATTATACTCAGAAACAGTGAATTAACCAAGTCAATTCCACATCACTGTTTACTGCGACATGTTACACAGCAAAGCAAGCGTAATGTCGTGCTGTGTAGCTGTCAATTGTTCTCCACGGCTTATGCGGTGTCTCACAAGTTTCTATTGTCGTGCATGGATTCTGTGTACTTGATCATCTGTCATATCCCTCACACTAAGTAATTCCATATGCCGTAACAGCGTACAATTTAGTGCATATATCAAGCTCACGGCAAGGGGAGAAACGGCAGCAAATAGGTTGGTTGTTAAACGATGCTGTACACACTGCAAAACAGTTAATGAGAATAAAATGTGAAAGAACAAGATTACGGGTAGATTCCTATGTACTGTGGTTTGAAGACGTGTGGGAGAATGAAGGGATAGCTCCACGCGTTCTTAACCTCTACACCAAATGGTTGTTTCTTCTGCGAGGCAATGGTTCCCGGTGCCAACCAGATAGGCTGGGTGGATGAAGGGCCTTTCTGAATAGGGCTAATCACTTCCCTCCGTGGAATCGGACCTCAGTTTTATATTCGCCTGTTTTGTACTCTATTGAGAGTTACGACTGGCCCACGCGGGCGGCAGCTGAGTTAAGGGACTCGACTTGCTATGGCTGTTTCCGAGGATGAAGGCTGTGTAAAGGACTGGGAATGACGCTTTCGTGGTTTATTTTCATGATACATGCAGCCCTCCGTTTGCGACGGGGTTCTGTTCCTGAAGGAACTGTCGCAAAGAAAACAGTGTAAAATGAACTTAATAATATAATGTAAGTCGATAGGAATTCAATGAGTTACGTTCCAGGTCCCTCTCAAAACTACCATAAATAATATAATATTACTGTATTTAAAGCTCTGAGGTGAATGCTAAGAATGTAGAAACGGCATTTATATGAATACAGTTAAATGTGATACAGTATAAAATCGTCAAACTAAAATTAATTAAAAAAATATATTTTATACATTTACTTCGATATGTTCGAAACGCAGACGGAAATATTTTTTAAGCGGCACTGTTAACGTCCCTACATTTCTTTTTTTAAATGGCGTAGTGCAGAGATTGTACTTCTGTGGTGCAGCCCCTGCGCGTCTCTTACTAGACACGGCGGCTCTTATTTATTAATTTAATCAACAATTTTAAATCGAAACTCACGGATTGAGACTGCAGAATAGAGGCCCAGTAATGGTATACCCAGACGCGGACTGCACGCGCCTCTGTTCTTATCTCCCGCCACCTCATCCCTGATTGGCTTAGATGGTAGATGGGGATCGCTGTCTTCCCTGGTTGGCTGTGCTGCTTCTGTACATGACACGTGTGAACGTGCATGCTATGTTGACCTTTTAAAGCCTAGCGGTAACTTTACGTACCACCAGGTTTAACATTAAAAAATTCTACGTGGTGCCCACATTGCGTTTATGTGTTTTGTACGGATCTCAGAACAAACAGCAACTTTTGCCTTATAAAACATTAAGAGACTGGTTTTTATAACCGAAGTGGAGAGTGTTTACAGCGCGGTACGCACTGAGTCCTTATATAAAACAGATACGCCTCGTCTTTAAATGATTAAGTTGGCCCAAAATAAGGACATGTAGCGGACTGTTGTGAACACGGTTCTGAACACCTGGATTCTATAATACACGGGGAATTTTTTAACCAGCTGAGGAACTGCAGGCTTCTGAAAAAAGACTCTCTTGTTTGGAGTTATTAGATAGTTAGTTACTTGGTTAGTTGGTTGGTTAAGGTTAGTTGATGGGTTATAGGGTTTAAAACGTGCCATCTAAGGCAAAATATATAGGATATATTTTATTATAAGCAGTGTTTATCCAGTGTGTTTTGATTTGAGTAACGAACCGTCTTTAGGTGTTGTTTATTGGTCGAATCGATACATGCTGGGAAAGTGTTTTGTTTAATAAAATGTGTCTTACAAATTTTAGTGGGCCGGGATAGTGCAGTCGGTATAGCGACTCGCGACGGACTGGACGGTCGGGGGATCGAATCCCGGTGGGGGCGAGATATTTCGCAGCTGTCCACACTGGCCCTGGGGCCCACCTAACGCCCTGTACGATGGGTACGGGGTCTCTTTCGCGGGGGTAAAGTGGCCGGGGCGTGGGGCTAGCCACCCCATCCGCTCCTCGTGCCGGAGCTCACGAACGGGTAGAGCTATACCTCTACTCCCCCTCTTGGGCCCTCAGGGCCTGTTATAGGGTGAGCCTTTACCTTTACCTTACAAATTTTATGCTGTCCATACTGTTCAAGTAATTTCACTAAAATTATATGTAATCACACCAACTAAGGTTCTTTTATTTGTAACTTGTGCACGAGTAGGTGTGATTGTATATGATTTTAACCTTTTAAAGCCTAGCGGTAACTTTACGTAACACCAGGGTTAACATTAAAAAATTCTACGTGGTGCCCACATTGCGTTTATGTGTTTTGTACGGATCTCAGAACAAACAGCAACTTTTGCCTTATAAAACATTAAGAGATCGGTTTTTATAACCGAAGTGGAGAGTGTTTACAGCGCGGTACGCACTGAGTCCTTATATAAAACAGATACGTTTCGTCTTTAAAGGGTGAATGTACCTTGTATGTGTGACTTAGGGTACTTAAATGTGATTTGTGACAGACACTCAGTAATACAAGTTCAAAGGTATTCATGAATCGTCGAATGATTCTAATTTAACTGCCCTTAAGGGTTTAATTATGGCGTCGGTGAGCTGTGAAGAGATCGTCTATTGTGAGTACTTAAGGATATGGAGGAATGCTGTCCTGGCCTGTTTTAATTTACTGGCTCGAAATTCGCCTGAACGGACTGACGAAGCCATGGAAAACTTCAGGCCTTGTAAACCAATAAGATTCGAACCTGGTGCTTAGCGACTGCAAGTGCCAGGCGGTGTAAGATTCATACAAGAGTAAGCCCGCCTTCACGACTTGTGATATCTACTGCCATTTCTTGCACCAGGGCTACATCAGTTACAGCAGCATGACTCGGTCGCCGAATCTCGTTTGTAAAGTTGCGGTGCATATTGTGAGGATAAATCTGTCTTTGAAGTCGGAAACGTCGTCAGAGACGCCATCCCATATGTTAGACTCCACTCATTCATTCCGCAGTCTGTCTTACGACAGGTCCATAACCTCTTCCAAAGCGAGTTCTCCACACAGTGCGATCTAGTGCTTCCTCTTTCAATTTACAGTATCCTCTCCTTTCCTTAAGGTCATCCAGTAGCTGCTTATGCCTCCTTCCTCGTCTTCCCATCACTTCTATCCTTTCCTCTATCTTTCCTTCAATAACATGTTTCAGAAGGCAGTTCCTACGCAAGATGTGACCAATCCAGTTAGCTTTCCTTTTCTTTATTGTATGTAGGATATTCCTGTCGGGCCGATCCCTCGTCCAGAGGAGGCGGATATGGTGTGTGCTTGAGTGTGATCAAGCGAAAAATCAAACCCTCTACACCTACTGTGAACAAGTAGGTAGAAGAGGAAAGGACTACAAAACAAAAATATTCCTCTCCTCCTTGACTCTTTGTAATACTTCTTCATTTCTCACACGATCGGTCCAACTGATCTTCTCCGTCCTTCTCCAGCACCGCATTTCAAAACGTTCCGCATATTTTTGATCTACTCTTCCAAGTGTCCAAGTACAAGTGTCCTATACCGCATGAATAAGACAGTAAATCTTGCTTAACCCTTTAAAGACGAAGCGTGTCTGTTTTATTTAAGGACTCAGTGCGTACCGCGCTGTAAACACTCTCCACTTCGGTTATAAAAACCAGTCTCTTAATGTTTTATAAGGCAAAAGTTGCTGTTTGTTCTGAGATCCGTACAAAACACATAAACGCAATGTGGGCACCACGTAGAATTTTTTAATGTCAAACCTGGTGGTACGTAAAGTTACCGCTAGGCTTTAAAAGGTTAATCTCCATTTATTTAGCAACACTGCCAGTTCTCAGATACAGCTTAATAGCAAGGCGATCAGTGAATCATGGAAGTTAAGCTACACATGTAGCATGAAGAAGTCATGACTTTATTTGAGGTAGTATCCTGCAGTTTCCACAGAGGGACTGTCTGGGAATTCGAAATAGGAGTACCAACCACAAGGCTTAGAAGCAGAGGGCGGCTTAAGTTTATATCGACGCGGTGCTCCAATGAGTGACAGCCAGTCAGCATAAGAGTTCAGTGTCCCAGGCCAGCAGGTGTCTGTCAGTGACAGCAGCGTCTCTTGTTGCAGATGCTGGGGCAGAAACCATGCCGCTGCAGTCCTTGCTACTGCTGTTGCTGGCACTGCACGTCATACATAGCGTCCTGGCGTCGGACTGCATCCCAGAGTGCATATGTCTGTCACAGACGCAGGTATGTGAATTCGACTTGGGTGTTGTCCAGCATGGTTGTCGCTTTATGCCGTTGTACTGCACTGATATTGTAGTGATTGTAAAAACAAATGAGAATGGCTGTAATGGTGGCTCTGGTGCATGTCCTGAAAGCATGTTTGGCGACGTAGGGTTCTGACTTTACACATTAACTCCGGCAGTAAATGGAAGTGATTGGTAACCTTCACGCCCCGGCCGAATTATCTCTGTACAAACCCACCCATCCTGATGCCCACTGAGTAGGAGATTTAATGAGTCGCAGAGTCGGTTTCAAAGGTTCCGAAGATAGAAAAATATCTTTCCTTTGCCCCAGGATTCGAACCTGAGATCTTCCAGCCGTTAGCCCAGTCGCTATGCCGACTGTAATAATCTATTGAGGCTCCCGCACAGAATAAGTGGGGGGCACGCGGTGGCACAGCTGCCCGATACAAGCCGGAGGGTACGCGGGTTCGAATCCCGACGGTGTCATTGGAATTTTTCATTGACTTAATCCTTCCGGCCGCATTATGGCCCTGGGGTCGACTCAGCCTCTAACATAAATGAGTACCAGGAATATTTCCTGGGGGGTAAAGGCGGCCGGTGCGTAACGCTTTTAACCTTGCCACCTTCATGTGCTGATTGTCTTAAAATCTGGGAGCCTCAACCTCCTGGAACCTTCAGAGCCTGTTCAGGTCTGTAATGGGACTGCTTTACCTTTTTCACAGAGTAATTAATTAACCGTTTAAAGCCTAGCGGTAACTTTACGTACCACCAGGTTTAACATTAAAAAATTCTACGTGGTGCCCACATTGCGTTTATGTGTTTTGTACGGATCTCAGAACAAACAGCAACTTTTGCCTTATAAAACATTAAGAGACTGGTTTTTATAACCGAAGTGGAGAGTGTTTACAGCGCGGTACGCACTGAGTCCTTATATAAAACAGATGCGCTTCGTCTTTGAAGGATTAATCATTCACTGCTATTGTCATACTCGTTTGTGTAGAATTTAAAAAAATGTCCCTGGCAAGCGCGGCACAACCGTCTGATTGCCGCTGTATTTGTGGGTTTTGGATTGGCCCGGGGGGGGGGGGGGGGGAAGAGTGGACACTGACGTATTACTAACTTGTTAATTATTTGCTGTTTGTAATGTACTAATGAATGCTCCTTGAAAAGGAAATATTTTTAAGTCTTAAGGGATGCAGCTGATTTAACACATAATTACAAGAGCGTTAACACACATTCGGTTGCTTAAATTGTGCGAACAAATAAATGAACTGTTTGTAAGGTATTCTGTAGAAGCGGTGAACGAATCCTGGGCACCAGTTGCCGTGGCGACTCAATACTTTACGGTGTCGCTTAACGCTTTAAAGACGAAGCGTATCTGTTTTATATAAGGACTCAGTGCGTACCGCGCTGTAAACACTCTCCACTTCGGTTATAAAAATCAGTCTCTTAATGTTTTATAAGGCAAAAGTTGCTGTTTGTTCTGAGATCCGTACAGAACACATAAACGCAATGTGGGCACCACGTAGAATTTTTTAATGTTAAACCAGGTCGTATGTAAAGTTACCGCTAGGCTTTAAAAGGTTAAACCCTTAAAGACGAAGGGTATCTGTTTTATATAAGGACTTAGTGCGTACCGCGCTGTAAACACTCTCCACTTCGGTCATAAAAACCGATCTCTTAATGTTTTATAAGGCAAATTTGCTGTTTGTTCTGAGATCCGTACAAAACACTTCAACGCAATGTGGGCACCACGTAGAATTTTTTAATGTTAAACCTGGTGGTACGTAAAGTTACCTCTAGGCTTTAAAAGGTTAATATTTGTGTGTCCTCAGTGTGGCACTTGCTTGACCTCACCTTTCTTGCGCCCAGAATATTGAGCTGACTCACAGATGCTTAAAAAATTAATGCACCCCTGTTTTGTAATGTCCTTTGAATTTCCTGTCATCACTCACTGCGCCCCGTACTTTTGTGTTTCGTTTGGAAATGCTGGTACCAGTAGGCGCCAGGAATAAAAACGCGGTTAGTCTGTTTTGTCTTTTGTTTCGGTACCGTGCAGTGTGCATTGGCCTTCGCTTGGCCGTTTGAACCGGTATGAACCACGTCCTGTGTAGCTAATACAGCGGTTGCTAACCTCCGGTCGCGACCAAAATCAGAGTCGCGGGATGTTTGACGTTGAGTCGCGAGAGGGTTTTATGGAAAAAGTTAGTGTTCCAATTTTGTGCGAAGTATCCGTATGCCCAGTACATTAAAAATTTATTCCATTTTAATTTTTGCATTAACTTTAATGTCATTAATGCAATACGCTTTATTTAAAATAAGTAACCCATGTGTCCTTCAAGAAGTGGGATGGGGGGGGGGGGGCATGGACTGGATTGGGCTGGCTCAGGATACGGACAGGTGGCGAGCTCTTGTGAATGCGGTAATGAACCTCCGGGTTCCATAAAAGGCAGGGAATTTCTTGACTAGCTGAGAAACTGTCAGCTTCTCAAGAAGGTCTCTGTTCCATGGAGTTAGTTAGTTAGTTAGTTAGTTAGTTAGTTAGTTAGTTAGTTAGTTAGTTAACACATGTATCAAATTTTTCAGTTACTAAATTTCTGACTTTATTTTTCTGTTCATTTTATGTAACGCTCCATATGTTCAGTATTTCATAAGTTTTTATGTAGAAGCAACGTATTTGTCTAGCCAGCACATGTGTGAGCTATTTAAATAAAGATTTGTTTCTCGCATGTTTTGTGCATTTAATATTGTCCCCAGAAATATTGGATTTGACAAGTAACATTAAAAATGTAATATTTTTTTTAATAAGTGCAAAAGTTATGTAGTGTTCACGAAAATGCAGTAGTAAAGTTCATTTACAGTAAATATCACAGACTGTTGCCATTTCCATGGTAGGGTCCCGGGTCACATACCGTTTGCTACTTTAGGGTCACAAACATAAGATATTGGGAACCGCTGGTCTAATACTTAAAAAAAAATTGACCGCATCATGAAATATGCGCACTGCATAAGAACGTGCTAAGAAGCCGGTGTAGCTCAGTAGGTATAGTGACACAGCTACGGGCTGGACAGCAGGGGAATCGTGGTTTCATTCCGGGCAGAAATAAGAGGTTTTTCTCACCTCCTAAACGTCCAAACCAGCTGTGGGGCCCGCCGAGCTTCCTGTTTAAAGGTTACTGGCGGCTTTTATTTTAGGGTAAACTGAGCAGGATGTGAAGCTAACCGACCACTCACAAACATTTAGTACTGAGGTTAGAAAATACGTGGAGCTGTACTTCCGCTCCGCCCTCCTTCTCATAATTGAAAGATCGCATAATTAGAACTGTGTTTTATTTTATAGCAAACCGCGTATGTTTATAAAAATAATACTACGTCAAACATTCTGCCGTCCCCTTTTGGTGAGAATTTTTGGAATAAAGTCTTAGTACGGTGGCATTACTGGTTGTCTTTTAGTGTTTTAGTGTTTTAGTGTTCAGTTGTTCTTCTTCTTTTTGTTGTGCTTCTTCGTCGCTTACGGATGTAGACAATTTTGCCTGTTCCATCTTCACATAGCCGCTCCTTCTGTTCCAAGCCTGAATGTAAATTTTATAAAAATCCGTGAGGTTTGGTGCTGTCATGGCGGTGCCCCTGAAGATTTATGAACCTCGTTGCATTTTCATGGCAACACTGAACACTGTTACGTTGTTGGCAGCTGCATTTTCTCCAACAACAATAAAAAGAGAACATATTGGCGTGTTTCCATTGAAAAAATGGTTACGCGGATGCACCACAATATAACGTTGAATGTACAGTGTGTATCTTGTTTAAACGTATTTAAGACTTTTTTCATTTATGTGTTGTGTTGTGAAATTGTGTAGCTTGGGCTGTGTTTGGCAAACACAGGCGTGCGGTATATTTCCGAATTACTGTGTTGCTCTGTTAGCAAACCAGAATGTGTCAAGGCCTGTGTGCTTTATTTAGGATGCTCACGTATTCTAGCCTTACACACACGAGTTGCTAAGCAACTGCTCTGCTTAGATAATTGGCTGCACCAGAAAACAGACCTCTCTGGCCTGTCTTTGTACTGAAACTTACGCATTTTCCTTCGTGTTAATACTTTGGCTGCGCCCATGCGAACTCGAGGAAGAAAGACTGACTTCTACATTAACCCTTTAAAGAAGAAACGTATCTGTTTTGTATAAGGACTCAGTGCGTACCGCGCAGTAAACACTCTCCACGTCGGTTATAAAAACCAATCTCTTGATGTTTTATAAGGCAAAAGTTGCTGTTTGTTCTGAGATCCGTACAAAACACATAAACGCAATGTGGGCACCACGTAGAATTTTTTAATGTTAAACCTCGTGGTATGTAAAGTTACCGCTAGGATTTAAAAGGTTAATATAAATGCTTCGACATACAGAGTGAGATCAAAGGATGCCGTACAGCAATAAGGAGTCACGTGTGCCGCAATTATCAGTACCTGGATGTATCTGTCTTCGTACTTATGCCGCGGAAAAAAGTGCCATGGATACTGACTGTGACGACGCTCGGGGCTTCCCCATTCTGCCTTTGGTTGTATTCTCCCTGTTCCCCTCTGGCGCAGACTGTCACGTGTCTGTTGTTATCAGCATTCCTATAAACGGAGTGGACGAGGTTGTGGGGATTGCTGCAGGGGAAACATAAGCTGGAGGGGTTGGACAGTGTCGTTGCATGACGCGTTGGTTCTGTGACCTCAGTGTAATATAATAATAATAATAATAATAATAATAATAATAACATAATTAGTAATCTATATTTTCCAGTGTAATCCAGTCCAACTTATTATTTTGGCCGATGAGCCTCAGCAGTCGCCGGTTCGAATCCTACCGGTTATATAGATGTGAAAAAGATTTTTAGGATTTAAAGTACAGTCGAACTCGGTTATAACGTCATGACAGGGACTTTATATTTTGTGTCGTTATAAACGAGTGTTGTTATAACCGAGGAGGATAATATTATGGCTAACAGTGAGGGATTAATTGGTATCACAGAATATCTGACGATATAGGAGAGGTGTCGTATAAACTGATATCGTTATAAACGGGTTCGGCTGTATTTGAACTAGGAATAAAATTTGACTCTACAGTAAGCAAAATACCTTAAAATATCTAGATTTGGACGGTCATCTCATCTTCTGTGATTTTCGAAACACACACCAAAGATTCGCTTCTAAACGCATCTGTCAGTAAGATGTGATCAATGTTTTAATTTTCCGCCGATCCTGGTGGCCGCGCCTTCTAAGGTGTAGGTATGCAGACGCTTGATTGCTGGGATCGCGGGCTCGAATCCCGCCGGGGGCATGGATGCCTGTCTCTTGTGTTTGTTGTGTACTGTCAGGTAGAGGTCTCTGCGACTAGCTGATCACTTGTCTAGAGGAGTCCTACCGGCTGTGTGTGTGTCTAATTGTGTGTGATCTAGATACCTCCACAGTGTGGTGGCCTAGGCCAGATTTGGGCTTTTGGGCCACAGGAAAGAAAATTCGGATCTCTGTTAACATAAAGTTCAATTATTGACCCTGAAATATAAAACGAGATGGATTCGATATGCTGCCTAGTTTGTAAAATCGTTCATATTCTGGCCGATAGTTAGAGCCACATTCATCGGTACAGCAAAATAAACTCTGGACCAGGAAAGGCGTTTTATGTGTCAGGTTATCATGAAATGGCGTCTGTTTTGAGATAATTTCGAACTAAGTGGAGAAAGTGTGCACCAATTAGTAGCATCGATTGTGTGTCTGGAAAAGTACTTTTGGAATTCCTATAGAATGACACCAGAGATCATCAGACGTCACGTCTATGGCTTTTTTTTCACTGGGGAGATTTTCAATGTTTCTGTCTGTTCACTGCTGACGACACCAGAAGAACTTAAGACCTGGATCAAAACCGACCACGATTTTTTTCCCAAAAACCGCGGCCTGAATTTGAATGTCTATTTGACGATGCTGGAGCCACTCGTTGAGCACATATTGAAGTTCGTTAGTTCTTTACAATACGTTATATTTCATGATGCAGAGATATGGATTCCTTAACAGTACCTTAAACTTATACTTTTTCCTTTCCTGTGGCACAAAAGCCCACTTCGGGCCCAGACCGCCTCATTGTTGAGGTTTATAGATCACACACAATTAGACACACACACACACACACACACACACACACACACACACGGTAGGACTCCCCTGCACGAGTGATCAGCTCGTAGCAAAGGCCGCTACCTACACGATAAAAAAAACACAAGAGACAGACATCTTTGCCCTGAGTGGGATTCGAACCCGCGATTTATGCAGTCAAGCCGCCGCAGATCTACGCCTTAGACCGCACGGCCACCGGATTCGACACTGTTATTATTACAAGGTTGAAAGTGTAAAGGAGTTTTAAAAACGACCTGTACGCGAAGCGTCTCAATTTACAAACATCATCTGTGTTATTACCTTTAGTTTTCGATAAAAAATCAGTGGTAACATTGGATTCGGTGCTTGCTGTGCTGTTGCATACTTCGCACAAAATAATCGCAAAAAAGTTCCATATTTTGTTTTTCATTGTCTGACAACCCTCATGGGGATAAGCCTCCTCCTTCTTGAGGTTTCAAGATCACAGACACGCCACACTGAGTATGAGTCCTCCGGACGAGTGATCGGCCCGTCACACAGAGACCTCTACCTGACAACACATAACATTCACAAGAGACAAACATCCATGCGCTCGGCGGGATTCGAACCCGCAACCCCAGGAGGCGAGCGGACGCAGACCCATGCTTTAAACCGCGCGGTCACTGGGGTCAGTAAATGTTCTAATTAAATTTTTTTCCCGTCAAAAATTGTGGTACTGAGCATTGAATGACGTATTTTATTTTAAGTTTCCTCAGAATTCCACACAACAATCACGATGTTATTAATAGTAGGGTATGTGACGTGTGGACGCAGCTTCCATATGCGTGTTCGGTTTAGGTTCAACTACTGCGAAGAGCAGTCACATCCAAAAACTGCCACGATGTTCATCACGGTGATGTATATCCACACCCTCTCCTAAAGGAAACAAAACCTCATGAGATTGTTTCTTTCAGTCTAAACGTTTTATATATTAAATTTAAGTTTTCTGTTTAATAGTAAAATTGTTTATAATTTGCGGCTATCATTTGTGTATTATATTTTAAATTGTATAGAAAGTGAATTCACTGCGTTTCTCCACTATTGCCTACTTTTATATATATTTATATATAACGTTTTATGTATCAAATTTAAATTTTCTGTTTAATAGTAACATTATTTATAATTTGCGGCTATAATTTGTGCATTATATTTTAAATTCTATAGAAAAATGAATTCACTCCGTTTCTCCACTATTGCCTACATTTATATACATTTACATATTTATATATAACGTTTTATGTATCAAATTTAATTTTCTGTTTAATGGTAAAATTATTTATAATTTTCGGCTATAATTTGTGTATTATATTTTAAATTCTATAGAAAAATGAATTCCCTGCAATTCTGCACTATTGCTTACATTCACATTGCTGCGGGTATGTTGGTAGCATTGCGCTTATTGTGTGTTACATTTGCGAAACCTTATTCTTTACGGCTACGTGTAAATTGCTGGTACTTGACTTTTGTTGGATGTAATATCGCGTTCCGCACAGTCGATATATTTTCAATATTTGATTTACAGACTCTGTTTTAAGATCACGTGTAATATGTAGGTGCGTTTATTTGGTACTGCCGTGTCAAATATTTTATGCCCACCTCTAATAGTTGATTGGCCGCTCCTTTAAACTTTTAAAGTCTACTGCTGGTTACTTGATGCACCAACGGTATTAACATTCAAAAATTGCACATTCTGCCCACACAGTGTATTTAAGTTTTTTTGTATTTGTCTCAGAACGAACAGCGACTTTTGCCCTATATAACATAAACTGATTGGTTTTTATAACCGAGATCATAAGCGTTTACTGTGCGGTACGAACTGGGTCTTTAAATAAAACAGATTGCAGTTCGTCTTTAAAGGGTTAAACCAAGAATTGAAAGAAAGTTTATTTAGGTCGCCATGTTTTCTGTATGCTGCAACAACAGTCTGCCTTAAAGAGTTCGGAATTTTCGAGAAGTTTCTACCATACGACATTTCGGGGCAGTACGTTAAAGAGTGTCACTGTCGCTGCCATGCCACAGGTTCGCGCGTGTCGGCCATATTATTAATAATCACCATAGGAAATTGAAAGGAATTGCGCAGTGGCGCCTAATGATAGCTTTTGTAGCTAGTTCTGTGCAAACTGCTTAGCTGTTTCGACAGACGAAATGGAACACACACAGACACACACACAGACAGGCACACACACAGACACACAGACAGACACACACAGACACAGACAAGCACACAGACAGACACACGCGCGCAGACACAGACAGGCACACACACAGACAGACACAGACAGGCACACACACAGACAGACACAGACAGGCACACACACAGACACAGACACACACGCGCGCAGACACAGACAG
>BLKM01000351.1:27500-50745 GCA_013340265.1 Coptotermes formosanus | reverse complement strand
CACACACAGACGTACAGACACAGACACACAGACACAGACACAGACAGACACAGGCACAGGCACACAAAGACACAGAGAGGCACACACAGACGTACAGACACAGACACACAGACACAGACACAGACAGACACAGGCACAGGCACACACAGACACAGACAGGCACACACAGACAGACACAGACAGGCACACAGACGTACAGACACAGACAGACACAGGCACAGGCACACACAGACGTACAGACACAGACACAGACACACAGACACAGACACACAGACACAGACAGAATTTTGATTGCTGCTTAAGGAAGAAGGGTGGACTGCAAACGGTCTGGAAGCACACGTAGTTTTAAAAGCGTAACCGCACTGCCGCAGTGTAAACTGAAGGACTGATCGACGTTAGTAATGTCGCACCTCAGTATTTTGACACAGTCGCCATGTGGAGACAATTGAATTGTGGCTTCAGCGGCGTCAAGGCAATGCTTGCTGCACAGATTTCCTACATATATTTATTAAGATCTTAGTGAATTCATTTAAAGTTTTTAGGGCCTGCTTAAAACCAATCGAAAATCACGCCTCTTCCCCATTATTGCTTTTGTTGTCTCACTAATACCGACTAACGTCACCCTCCAGTCGTGACTATAAAAGTCACGGAACGTAAGTTACGCGACTTTGCTGTGACGTAGCCGTACCAGTAGGCACGTCCTGTGCCTTCCATACACACGCTTGCCTTATCTGCTGTGTGTTTATTAAACGTTGTTTGATTAAGCAAATCTTTTATTGTCTTCGATTTGATGCATGTACTTGGAACGTTTCTAGATCGAATTTACGAGGTTTCCTGTAACACCATTGGACAGATTCTAGGATCCTAGGCACAGCAACTGAAGCGCACAGACAGTTAGGAAGTCTACAATAACTCTGCTGTACGGAGTGGCTGCACTTTGTGACATATTCCGATCATCACATGTCTTATTTATCATTCTGGCGGGAGACAACTATGCTTTTGATAACACACGCTAGATAGCGTCGAGCCATCAGATGTAAACGAACAGTGAACTAGGAAGGATATGTAAGGAAGGGATTCTGTCCTGATAGAACTTGCTGTCCCGGGATTTGCCTGGAGGACTGAGTGAGGCAAGGTTGTGCCCCAGTCAGGTTATCCTGTGTTCCAGCACATCTAGACGCCTTCTGCCTGAGCCAGCTTAGTGTTTAGCGATTTTGTAAATATCCCGTTATTGTTGTTTGTTGTTTTTGTTTTAGGGTTCCGAAAGAAAATATACAGTTTTATCTTTTATTCTTCTTCTTTTATCCTTCTTCTTTTATTATTCTTCTTTTATTCTTCTTCTTTTATTCTTCTTCTTTTATTCTTGTTCTTTTATTCTTCTTCTTTTATTCTTCTTCTTTTATTCTTCTTCTTTTATTCTTCTTCTTTTATTCTTCTTCTTTTATTCTTCTTCTTTTATTCTTCTTCTTTTGTTCTTCTTTTATTCTTCTTCTTTTATTCTTCTTCTTTTATTCTTCTTCTTTTATTCTTCTTCTTTTATTCTTCTTCTTTTATTCTTCTTCTTTTGTTCTTCTTTTATTCTTCTTCTTTTATTCTTCTTCTTTTATTCTTGTTCTTTTATTCTTCTTTTATTCTTCTTCTTTTATTCTTGTTCTTTTATTCTTGTTCTTTTATTCTTGTTCTTCTTCTTCTTTTATTCTTCTTCTTTTATTCTTGTTCTTTTATTCTTCTTCTTTTCTTCTTGTTCTTTTATTCTTGTCCTTTTATTCTTGTTCTTTTATTCTTGTTCTTTTATTCTTCTTTTATTCTTCTTCTTTTATTCTTCTTCTTTTATTCTTCTTTTATTCTTCTTCTTTTATTCTTCTTCTTTTATTCTTCTTTTATTCTTCTTTTATTCTTCTTCTTTTATTCTTCTTCTTTTATTCTTCTTCTTTTATTCTTGTTCTTTTATTCTTCTTTTATTCTTGTTCTTTTATTCGTGTTCTTTTATTCTTCTTTTATTCTTCTTCTTTTATTCTTCTTTTATTCTTCTTCTTTTATTCTTCTTCTTTTATTCTCCTTCTTTTATTCTTCTTCTTTTATTCTTCTTTTATTCTTCTTCTTTTATTCTTGTTCTTTTATTCTTCTTCTTTTATTCTTCTTCTTTTATTCTTCTTCTTTTATTCTTCTTCTTTTATTCTTCTTTTTTTATTCTTGTTCTTTTATTCTTCTTCTTTTATTCTTCTTCTTTTCCTCCTCTTTTCCTTCTTCCGATTTTTTGTTCTTTTTCTTCCTTTCCTCACCTCTTTTCTGTTCTTTTTCATCTGCTTCTTTCCCTCGTCCTGTTCTTCTTCCTCTCTTTCTTATTTTTCTTGCCTTTCTTTTTCTCCTCATCGTCTTATTCTGCTGCTTTACGAATTATGTTCCGTGCCTTCTTGTAAATCAGAATTATCTTCGAACTGTGTGCCTTGCAGATATTTGTTAGAACTGTTTGGAAGAGGGTCGACCCACTTGCAAGTTCTCTGCCCGCACTGCACAACACACGCACGCACGCACGCACACGCACACACACACACAGAGGGCGGACTTAGTGCATGTCGGCAGTGGGATTCGAACACATGCTCCCTGCTTGTACGGCACGCACTCCTTAAGACGAACGGCCTCGCTGTTGGTTCGTATACGCGCAACTCGCTTTAAGTTCTCAGCAATTTACTCGATAAATTAATATTTTTCTGTCCGAAACTTTCTGTTCAGCAATGTGCATGTATGCGGTAGTTACAACAGACGGACGGACATAGCTCGTACTCTTCCTCCCTCATCCCAGTGACCCCCTCCGGAATCGAGCCGGCGACCTTCACGTTTTGTAGCGCAAGGCCTCAACCAACTGCGTCACCGCTTACCCCAGGCATATTTGTGATGATAATATTAAAATAGATCCGAAATAAATATTGCCGATCCCAGTGGCCGCGCGGTCTAAGGCGTAGGTGTGCGGCCGAGCACTTGCTGGGATTGTGGGTTCGAATCTCACCGGGGGCATGGATGTTTGTCTTGTACAGTGTTTGTGTTGTCAGGTAGAGGTCTCTGCGACGGGCCGATCCCTCGTCCAGAGGAGTCCTAGCGACTGTGGTGTGTGTTTGAGTGTGATCAAGTGAAAATGAAAACCCCTCTACACCTGCTGTGGACAAGTAGGTAGAAGAGGGAAGGACTACGAAAACGAAACGAAATAAATATTACAGTTGGATTGAACTGGCTTTATCTAGTTAGGATAAGGACCAAAGTGGCGCTCTTAGTAACATGGTAATAAATTTATGGGTAGCATAAAGAACAGGGAATAGCAGACTAATTAACCCTTTAAAGACGAAGCGTATCTGTTTTATACAAGGACTCGGTGCGTACCGCGCAGTAAACACTCTCCACTTCGGTTATAAAAACCAGTCTGTTAATGTTTTATAAGGCAAAAGTTGCTGTTTGTTCTGAGATCCGTACAAAACACATAAACGCAATGTGGACACCACGTAGAATTTTTTAATGTTAAACCTGGTGGTACGTAAAGTTACCGCTAGGCTTTAACAGGTTAAGTCACTTTAACATTCCCAAAGTACGCACTGCTCGATGCGATTTATCAGCTACAATCACAAAAAAAATTTTAAAGCACAATTTTGTGGCGCTGGTTTAGAAGGCTGCTGTTGGTTCACGATGAATTTAAAGAGAAACAGGAACAAAGATAGGGCGATGTACAAAGGCATGCTGTCATATCAATTTAGTGTCCATCACCTTGATGTCCTTAATTGGATCACTGGGTGGATGGACAGGTAGACGGGTAGACAGGTGTTACCGTACGGATCGGTAGTAGATTTCAGATGGAATATTGTAACATGACCGAATGTTACAAATACAGAACAAGGTGATTCTGTTTATGACATGCACCCAACACGCAGTCATAATCTGCAAACCGGGAACATTCTGCCACTTACGAGGATTAAAAGGAAAAATCTCGCCCTATTAAAATTGCCATTCTCACATATACAGGGACTTCAGAGACGGTGCGCGGTGGCGCAGTTGATTGAGGCTCGTACCTACAAGTTGAAAGGTCACGGGTTCGATTACCGATGGTGTCATTACAATTTTTCATTGACATAATCCTTCCGGCCGCACTATGGCCCTGGGGTCGAATCAGCCTCCAACAGAAATGAGTACCAGGAATATTTCCTTGGGGTAAAGGCGGACGGTGCGTAGGGCTGACAACCTTACCACCTTCAAGTGCCAATTGTCTAGAAATTCTGGGAGCCACAAACTCCTGGATTCCGTAAAGCCTGTCCAGGCCTGTAGCGGGATAGATTAACTGTGGGTGAGTGTGACCAACGTACCGCGGTTGGTTTTCAGGTATAAGAGTTGTTCCAGGCTGCTAACGACAAACTGAACGGCTGCAGTGTCGAATGGGGTCCAGGGTACCTTGGTTCGGTGTCCGTCTGCGGCGTTGCTCTTCCTTGTCCTAGTCGTCCGTGACGCACGTAGGCGGTATCACTACCTCCGCCGCTTCCCTCCATGTCGTCGAAAGGGGCAACGGTTAGACGTCGGGTGGCGTCTCTGTATTTGGTGCGTGTGTTGCCCCTCGCTGCGCTACGAATTTGCTTCCGAGTCTATTTGGGAGGGACGAGGTTAGATGTTTGATACACATGAAGCAGACAGCTTGGGACGCAACTGATACACATGAAGCAGACACTTCGGGACGCAACTGATACACATGAAGCAGACAGCTTGGGACGCAACTGCTACACATGAAGCGTAGACTTCGGGACGCAACTGATACACATGAAGCAGACAGCTTGGGACGCAACTGATACACATGAAGCGTAGACTTCGGGACGCAACTGATACACATCAAGCAGAGATTTCGGGACGCAACTGATACACATCAAGCGTAGACTTCGGGACGCAACTGATACACATGAAGCAGACAGCTTGGGACGCAACTGATACACATGAAGCAGACAGCTTGGGACGCAACCGATACACATGAAGCAGACACTTCGGGACGCAACTGATACACATGAGGCAGACACTTCGGGACGCAACTGATACACTTTAAGCAGACAATTCGGGACGCAGCTGGTACACTTTAAGCAGACACTTCAGGACCCAACTGATACACATGAAGCAGACAGCTTGGGACGCAACTCATGCGCTTTGTTGGCCGCGGGACGAAACTCGTACGTTCCCATTTACAAGAGGTTCTGAAAACGTTCTGCCCCAAAGTTAGTGCATATCCGGAGACGTGTCGCGCCTGACTGTCGCAGTCATCACAAGATTGTGTGCCTGTCGGAGACAGTGTGACAGTGTGACATTGCTCTGCTGAAGGGAGATGAATAAACAGGAGCTTTTAGGTCTGTGTATGTAGCGTGTATGTAGACGAATTGGCCACTCTGTCCTATCCCATCGACATATAATGTGCGGTGTCTTGTCACCTGCATGTGCACCGTGTGTTCTGTTGATGACACTTGGCAAACCAGTGACAGCTTTGCTGTGCGCGTTGCTCCTGAAATGTCTGACGTTGCGGTATTCTTCGACTGTGCAGGAGAAGCCCTGGCTGTTGGTCATTCAACCTACTCTTTATTCTTCGGACTGGGCCATTGTATACTGTGCGTCTACATCTCACTTAAAAGTGCGCATGCGCCCTGACGTATTCCCACTTCACAACCCACAGCTCACCATTATTCAGTTTCTGTGCGTTTGCCCATATTCGGTGGTTCCCCCTGCAGGCATACAGGTTTATTTAATTTTGTAAAATGAAGGGAATTTCAACAAAAAATCCGTTCATGCGCATGGCTGAGTCGGTATAGCGACTCGCTACGGGCTGGACGATCCTTGTGTCGAATCTCGGTGGGGGCGAGATTTTCTTCATCCGTTCAGACAGACCCTGGGGCCCACCCAGTCTTCTATATAATGGGTGCGGGGTCATTCCCGGGGGTAAAGCGGCAGTGGCGTGGTGTTAACCACCTACCCCCATCTAGCGCCGAGGTTAAAGAAAGAGTGAGGCTATACCTATACTCCCCTTGTGAGCCTTCTGGGCCTGTTCTAGGGTGACCTTTATATTTACCTTATTCTATTGAGGCGCCAGTAGCCACAGATATTCGTGCGTCTTAAATACTCACGCGCACATACGCACACACATCGCCATCAGGCGGCTAGTCGCCGTCATGTCACCCCGGAGGTCCGGTTTCGATGCAGGGGCCGTCCATATTTGACAAAATGGCACTGGTGCTGATTCTTCTCCGGGTACATCGGTTTTCCCTGTCACTAACATTCCACCAATGCTCCGTGCTCGTATTTGATTCTTTTAAAACAGGCTGTTTATTATTTTTCCAATCTACAGCGTCTTTCAGTAAACCACTACTTAAACACACACCGAAACACACACACACACGGTTGACACACGCTTCTTGAAATTAATGTGAACTAGAGAGGAAACTTCTGAATGACAACTTGATATGCCAACAGACATTTTGATTGAAAAATCATACGTAGGTAGTTTCGCAGTAGAAGTCGTTTTATCTCAGTATTAAGGCGAATTAACACTAACGTCAAGCACTTAGTACTCACAAAATTTTTATTTGTGCACAAGACGGTCGTTCGGGTGTTGTCCAGTTTTGATGAGCTGTTGCCGCACTGTATTTCCTTTTATTTATCTATAAAATTCCAGTATATATTATTACAGTATAACTCCAATTATCCGGACACTGATTATCCGGACATCCAATAATCCGGATCGGCTTGACCCTTCAAGTAACTTTGTCGAGAATTCTACAAAACTAATTTGCCTTGAAATTACGGGTTATCGGATCGGGTGCAGTACTGTAAATTGTTATGGCTGTCTAGAACTTCAAATCAGGCGCAGTCGAAAGGTTTAGACGCAGGTACATACAAACTGTAAATTGTAACAGCCGAAGGGGTTCCCAAATTAGACATGAAATCCCCGAATTCCAAATTATTAATGTTTTATTTGTACGTAAATAAATATGTAGCCTAAAAATAGCCGCTTGTAGAATTTTTTTCGACTTTAAACTGCCAACGTAGCCTGTTTTCACAGAAAAATCCAATTATCCGAATTTTCTGCATATCCGGACGGCTCGCGGTTCCAATTATTAGGGATAATTGGAGTTACACTCTATGTGGAAAATTGATTTAACAGGGCTTATTTGTGTAGCAACCGCTTAATCAGAAATTCACAAAGAGTCAATGCCAACTACAAGCAATCTGTGAAAATTCGGAGCTCCTTATTAATATGTATTAATTTACCAACTATTACACTAGTGTACGAGTTTGTAAAATAACACATACTAGATTTACACGTACACAGTATGAAAAACTGCAAGTTTGTGACTGCCAAACAGGCAAAACCTTTTTACAATTACAAGAACACGAAAGAAAAACTTCTGAAAGCAAGTTCAGGCGTTTGGTTCAATAAAATCTGTATAATTCAAGCTAACACCCAAGTACATAAATATACAGATAAAATCTTAGTGCACGAGTTGGTAAAATAATACATGTTAGGTTTACACGTACACGGTATGGGAAATTGCAGCTCCTTATTAATGTTTGTCGCCAGATTAAATGCGATCTGTCGTTTGAATTAATAACACTGAGTAGCTATAGGGTAAAATCATCATAAGAAATTGTTAGGAGAATTACAGGGGAAGGAGGAAACGAAAGTATGTTGCGTCTATGGATACCTTTACACTTTTAAAGCGTAGCGGTAACTTTACGTACCACCAGGTTTAACATTAAAAAATTCTACGTGGTGCCCACATTGCGTTTATGTGTTTTGTACGGATCTCAGAACAAACAGCAACTTTTGCCTTATAAAACATTAAGAGATTGGTGTTTATAACCGAAGTGGAGAGTGTTTACAGCGCGGTACGCACCGAGTCCTTACATAAAACAGATAGACTTCCTCTTTAAAGGGTTAATATAAATTGTATGATTCAATTTCACCATGGATTTATAAATATTGTTGTCTTATGGGATATGACGCTGTGTATTCTAGTAGAAGTCAACCGACGTTTCGGATGTATCTACTACCTCAGTCTTCACTGAAGAAGACTGATCCTTGCATTTGTAACCGTGGAGGTTAGTAGTTTTTCCGAAGACTGTACGACGTGTTCCATTAGACAGTAAGTTGCGCCACTTTGATAGCTTTAAATCTCCCGTGATGGCTGTTCTTAATGGGGGTTTTAGTAGGTCATTTTGAACTTTTACCACATGTATGAATATTTGTCCACATTTTTAATTTAAAAATGGGGGGAGAAAAAAAGAAATTCTTAAAAACATAATCTAGTTCACGCGTATTTTTTAAAAATATTTTAAAGGCATTTTTGTCATCGTATTTTTATGTCGTTTCTATTCCCTGTCCTATTCCATTCCCCTAATGCTGTTTTGTCTGCATTCTTTCCCATACGACCAGCCTGATGATGAAATGGAAGTGCTAACCCTCTAGAAGTGCAAGCGACTTGCAGACTGAAAGAAAACTTCATGCAAAGAGAAGTGAAATGTTCCTACTTTGTGTAAGCGAATTTTGAGGCCACGTCGAAGCCATCAGACAAATTTGTTTTTAGTTTGATTCGTTCTGCTCCTTCTTTTTCCCCCCCCCCCCCCCTTCCTTTACTACTTTTAAAGAGAATTCTGTTAGCTACGAGCAGTAGAATGTTACGGTGAGGTTTTGATCTTCACTTAGGCGCTCTGAAACATGTTTCAGTGAAACATTACTACGTCCTTGTCGTACGTTTGAGTGAGTGATAACAGAAGGACTGGTAGTGATTTGCAGTTCTTTCTTCATAACATTCAAGAAGAATGAATTTATGAACAGAATTCGACAACATTTTTAAAGTCTCATCTGTTGTGATCAAAGAAAATTCTTACATTTCCTCAGACCTTCCCTCGGAATAACCACATAATAGTAGGGTTGTTGTGTGTAAACCCCCCCCCCCCCCGGTGAGACGACCATTTGCTGTTATTCTTTAACTAATTGTGCCATCGGCTGGGCTTGGGGCCTACGACATGTGCGTTAGTGTAATGACGTCATACACGGAGTGTGGATGTTCTTCTACGAAGGAACAAATTTCTGTGTGACTGGAAATTTTTTTCCGTGCCTTTCTGTAAGATATGTACTTCGTGTTCGTCAGATTCTCATTTAGAATGCAATTAATGTAACACATGCCATAATTACGGAGTACAGACCTGGCAGTGAGCTGACACGTGCAGTGGTCAAATTTACACGTGTGTATCTTTGCATTTATTCATTAGATTCTCTTAATTAGGTTCCATTTCTTTAACAGAAAATATAGGGTCCGTTTTATTCAGGGGCCTGGGTAAAACGGCCATTTTGTAAGGTTTCAGGAAATCTCATATTTCAGATGAACAGAATTGTTAAAGAACATATTAAAAACTGCCCCATTTTCCTTTAGAATCCCTGCAATTATTTCTGTTCACTTTGTGCCATTAAAAGCAACCGAACTCCAGTTACATGACGGTTTGTCTTAGGGTGGCCGCGTTACGCGCAATTCCCCTACTTCAGTAAACATCCTACGATCTACACAGTAACGACAGAAGTTGGTAAGCCTTTGTCATTTAGATTATTTTGGCTGGGCGCTTGAAAATGTGCTGCCAGTTAACATAACGTTCCTGAAGACGAGAAATTAATCTATGTTCTTTCGTTTGAGTGCTTCTTACTGTCGATGTAATGAGTAAACGCACATAAGGCGCGGTCTAAGGCGTGGGTCTGCAGCAGCTCGCTTGCTGGGATTGTGGGTTCGAATCCCGCCGGGGGCATGGATGTCTGTCTCTTGTGAGTGTTTGTGTTGTCAGGTAGAGGTCTCTGCGTCGGGCTTATCACTCGTCCAGGGGAGTCCTACCGAGTGTGGTGTGTGTCTGAGTGTGATCGTGAAGCCTCGATAATGAGGGGGCCCTGCCCCACTGGGGGCTGTTGTGTTACTGAAAAAAAAAAACGCACGTAAACAGTATTTACGTGAGATCTACTCTGTTCTGCGAGATGACGCAGTGTTAGTCCCATCTTCAAGGGTCAAGAAATCAAGGAAGAACTCTTGAAGATGGGACCGATACGTTGTCCCGAAACGTCGGTAAAGGATTATCACTTTACGCTGCGTAAAGCCTCAGAAGAGAGCAGATCACATCAACATGGCGGCGAAAGTCTGAAAGCACATTTAAGTGAAAGAGATTTTTAAAAACTGCAGCACAAATGTTAATTTTCTTTTATTAGCACTGTGGCGACACACACCTCACTTTGCGGGAATTTATTTGCAATTCGTTGACTTTTTGCACGGACCGCTGGAAAATGTTGAAAGGCACGTGGACGTTCATAGCCTCCGTAGTATTCTGTTTACTGCAACGCCGAGCTCTGTGACAAACATATGTACATGAAACATAAATTTACTAACGTCTTAGCTTACGAAACATACTTTCTGTAACTTCTTTGAAAGCAGCTGGATTCCCAGCAACGGCAGAGGGGTTTTCGCTTCTCCAAAACATCCAGACCGCCTCTGGTGCCACCCCAGGCACATCTTCAGTGAACTCCGGGGGTTATTTCACATCGGTAAAACGACCGAAGCGTGAAGTTTATCACTCCTATCTATTGCCTGGATTGGGAACAAGTGGACGTGTACCATCACTTCCCCATGCTTTCAACTCGTGCATAAGGGAAATCTTTAATTTACATTTCCTTTGAAAGTACAGCCGAACCCGTTTATAACGACATCGGATTATGCGACACCTCGCCTATAGCGTCAGATATTCTGTGGTACCAATTAATTCCTCACGGTTAACCATAACATTATACTCCTCGGTTATAACGACATTCGTTCATAACGACACAAAATATTCAGTTCCTTTCATGACGTTATAACCGAATTCAATTCTGTATTATCAGAATCTATTCGCATGCGTCATGATGACTTTTAACAATATCGAAGTGACGTTTCTCAGTTCTCTGACGCACATTTCCTTGCTACAGTGTGAAAATTTGTTCACTGTGCACGGGGGCACACCCGTAATGTTTCTTACAAGCGGTTCATCAAACAAGCTTACGAAGGAATAAACATAACACAAATGCATATAATAGAATGTTGCTTTGCGTATTTAAACACCATAATAAGTAGAAGTATGGGGAAATGGAGATGCAGATCCACGCATTTTTAATCTCGGTTCCAGTGGATGTGAGCAATCAGCTTCAGCGTCCGATGCTGTCAATAGGAGACTGTGTGGTTGATACTGCTGAACTGGAAGTCACAGATAGAGAAGAGAAAATGCTTACTCCTGCCAGGAATCGGCGTTACCTCTTGCACCCCGTAGAAGCCATTATGGGCCGATCCCAGTGGCCGCGCGGTCCAAGGCGTGGGTCAGTTTCATTCCACCGGTGCTCCATTACACGGAAAAACGAAAAAAACTAATCATCTTCATCACAGGGTTGCACAATAAGCCTCAAGGCTGCGGTGCGTCCGTAGCGTTTGCTGCGGGGCCCTTCACCTCAAAAATATACATAAAATGGATTAGAAATCAACTGACATGAGTTTTAATTATGTGCTTTAGCGAAAGGACTGACTATAGCGCGATGCACAGCACCAAATACAGAGTAACATTTAGCTAACATATGGGCTGCACCTAAACTGACTGTCGAGAATGGACGTATTCTACCTAATATAAGGACTCAGGGCGTACCGCGCAGTAAACACTCTCCACCTCAGTTTAAAAAACCAATCACTTGACGACGTGTCAGGTAAAAGTTGCAGATTGTTCCCAGATAAGTAAAAAACACATAAACGCAATGTAAGCACCGTGGAGAATTGACAGAAGTTAAGCCTGGTGGTACGTAAAGTTACCGCTAGGCTTTAAAAGGATATGGGGCACCCCTAAACTGCTTATTGAGAATGGAAGAGCAACGTATTTTGTCAGTGGAAACGTTGATAAGAAGCACGGCATAGAGGTGCCACCGCCTGGACCGAAATGTTGACAAATTCAACGTGGCTGAATTCTCACTGTGCTTATTAGTGCAAGTGTCGATAAAAACTGTATTGTAGCATAATTCAATTCAACTGAATGGGTATTCGTTAACTTGCAGGCTTAACAACACCTGTGCCTGTTATAAAGCCAAGGCACAAATATGACACGAATGGCACATAATGGCACAAATAAGACACGAAAACATTACAAATGCACATAAGAAGACACTCAACAGAGGAAACAAGAACAATATTGAAGAAAAAAGAGAAAACAGCAAAATTATTGGGGCAATACCCCAATACCCTGAAAAAAAACAGATAAGTTTCGTGTGGTGATGGGTTTATGGACTTTATCCATCGTCCGAAGAGTAAAATATTAAAAATATTAAAGAATTAAAACCACAACGTTTGGGAAGCTGGCTCTGCTTCCGTCCTCAGGCGAATGGAGGGGGAGAAGAGAAGAACACCTACTCTGTTGGGCCCCTTAGACAGAGCTAGCCTCACTGGACACCTCATGTCAGCCAACCGCAGTTCTATAAGGTGCTTATAGAACTGCGGTTGGCTGGCATGAGTCTATAAGTTGCTTATAGAACTGAGGTTGGCTGATATGATTCTGTAAGTTGCTTATAGAACTGAGGTTGGCTGACATGAGTCTATAAGTTGCTTATAGAACTGAGATTGGCTGACATGAGTCTATAAGTTGCTTATAGAACTGAGGTTGGCTGACATGAGTCTGTAAGTTGCTTATAGAACTGAGGTTGGCTGACATGAGTCTAAAGTTGCTTATAGAACTCAGGTTGGCTGACGTGAGTCTATAGGGTGCTTATAGAACATGTTGGCTGGCATGAATCTATAAGGTGCCTATAGAACTGAGGTTGGCAGACATGAGTCCGTAAGTTGCTTATAGAACTGAGGTTGACTGGCATGAGTCTATAAGGTGCTTACAGAACTGAAGTTGGCTGACATGAGTCTATAAGGTGCTTATAGAACTGAAGTTGGCTGACATGAGTCTATAAGGTGCTTATAGAACTGAGGTTGGCTGACAAGAATCTATAAGGTTCTTATAGAACTGAGATTGGCTGACATGAGTCTATAAGGTGCTTATAGAACTGAGGTTGGCTGAGATGAGTCTATAAGGTGCTTATAGAACTGAGGTTGGCTGACATGATTTGTCTAGTGATGGAGGCTAGCTCTGTCTAAGGGGCCCAAGAGAATAGGTGTTCTCTTCTTCCCCTACGTTCACCTGAGGACGGAAGCAGAGTCAGCTTCCGAAACGTTGTGATATTAATTTTTTAATATTTTAATATTTTACTATTCGGACGCTGGATAAAGTCCATAATAAACCCATCAGCACACAATATTATACACCATCGTCAAAACCTTTTTGAACAGATAATTTATTTAAAAATGTCACAGATTAGTGCAGACTGTTTTAAAGAAGTAACGAATTTCCTCAAGGTATCGATATCTATGCAGACGGTTAGCAGTCGAGCCGCATCTAGCAGACGGAGTGTTTTTACAAGCAGTAGTAAAGAGGGAGGAGTTTCTGATCTTAAGAATATTAATAGCTACGCCCGTGCGCGATCAGTTCCAGGTTAAATCAGTCCATGTTGGTGAGCATTTTAGTTTTCTGTATAAAATACCGGGAAAGAGTTTTAGACGAGAGTAAAACTTACAGCTTCACTGCCGTAAGGGATTGGCTAGGAATAAAGGACGCCTCTGTTAATTATAATTTCCATATCATATCGACAAAACTCGCTGCTGGAGCGTCGGTCTAGTTGAATGGGGCGCTTTCAAGACGCGAGCTTGAAACTAACTTGTAACAGCTCGTCCCACAGACAATGTGTAGCCTTTCTTACGCAGTGAGCAACTCAATAACAAACATTCCTGTCATCTGCCTTTCGCTGGAATTCGCGTGCATTCTAGCACAATACACAGGTCGATAAATGAAACGTCCCACATTTTCAATTTCCGTTCCACAGACTGATTCGAGTCAGCAGTAACGGTGTGCTGGAAACATAAGTCTGCTTACATCTATTTCAGAAAGATAAACGGCTAAGAATTTTTTCTTTTAAGCCTTTTAAAGATAAGAAACAATTTATATGCGGTGGAACCCGGTTATAACGACATCGGTTTATACGACACCTCGTCTGTAGCGTCAGATATTCTGTGGTACCTATTAATTCGCCACTTTTAAACATAACGTTATATTCCTCGGTTATAACGACACTAGTTTATAACGATTCAATATATTCAGTCCCTTTCATGACGTTATAACCGAGTTAGACTGTATTTTGGCCATTGTGTGTGTAAGTTAATAGTGCCGGTGCGTGATTTGAGTTTTTTTCCAGCGTTGCTAAAGTTTTCTGGGCTAAGACACCGTATAGATTGTTAAGTACGTGTGTTTCGGAGAAGCTGCCTGCATCTATCTTCAGGGCAGCCCAGGAAGAGTGAAGGTGCCGTAGAGTGGCCCCCCACAGGGCCTCAGTATGTGTGTTGGTGGGTTTTCACGCTGTTGTTGATGAAGTCTGAAGTCTCCTGCGGTATGAAGGCTTGTCACTTTGTAGCTACAGTAGAACTCGGTTATAACGTCATGAAAGGAACTGAATATTTTGTGTCGTTATACCTGAGTGTTGTTATAACCGTAGAGTATAATGTTATGGTTAACAGTGAGGAATTTATTGATACCACAGAATATCTGACGCTATAGACGATGTGTCGTATAAACCGATGTCGTTATAACCGTGTCCACTGTACTTGTTTATGTTTTGGAGGAATGTGTTGCACTCAGAAAACTGAAATTGCCCGTATTTTATCTAATACATGTCTTGTTAACGTATGACTGAGTGTTAACAACTTGGCCATTGGGCGTTTTGAATTCGCATAATTTGCAATTTAGTTTGTAGAAACCTTTTAACGTGTTTTTATTTTCTGTCAGTTACTTCTGCACCACATGTTTCACCCTCAGACTGGTCAGTAGTAAGTGGTCAAAATGCTGCATATGACGGGCACTGTTACATTTAACCTTTTAAAGCCTAGCGGTAACTTTACGTACCACAAGGTTTAACAATAAAAAATTCTACGTGGTGTCCACATTGCGTTTATATGTTTTGTATGGATCTCAGAACAAACAGCAACTTTTGCCTTATAAAACATTAAGAGATTGGTTTTTATAACCGACGTGGAGAGTGTTTACAGCGCGGTACGCACTGAGTCCTTATATAAAACAGATACGCTTCGTCTTTAAAGGGTTAAACTGCGTCATTTGCCTTCCTAAATGTTTGTTTGGAAATGTTACACATGCATGGTTAATGGTGCACTTTACTATAATTACAGTTACTGAGTTCGTCACTATTACAGTTTGCATTTAACGAACGGTAAGATCAATACAGGGTGTACATTTTTAGTGCAGAAAGTCCCCTTTGGCTATCGATCGCTAGTATATGTTTATATTATTACAAATGTACATCTTGAAGTACAAAATTAAAGTATGTGCAAGAGATTGTATCACTTCTGAGCTCTGTGAGGAATGCATACAGAATTTTCACGGAAAATTTGAAAGAAAGAGACTGCTGGGAAAATACTGCAGACATAGTAACTAACTCGATGAGGCAGAGTCCTTTTTTAGAAGATAACAGTTTCTCAGCTAGCCAACAAATCCGCCGCATTTTGTGGAAAGCTCAGGTTCATTACCGTATTCACAAGAGCCCACCACCTTTTCCTGTCCTGAGCCAGATCAATCCAGTCCATGCCCCCACCCCACTCCTTGAAGATCCCTATTAATAGTATTTTTCCATCTACACCTAGGTCTTCCAAGTGGTTTCTTTTCCACAGGAATGTGGGGACGCTTGAAAAGATAATATTAAAAAGCTATTTTAATTCTATGAGAACAGATACGAGTTTTATTACCAACTACTGCATAAAGTATTTTTTCTCCCACGTGTTTCGGCTACGCTTTGTAGCCATCTTCAGGGAGCCAGTACTTGGTAGCTGGCAATAAACGTCGTATGTGTAAGGCAGCTGCTAGGGTCACATGTAACACTACACGAGAATGTTTGTTGAATTGTGTGGTTTATACTATAGACCAGTGGCGGGTTAATTCAAACACGCTAATGAAACAACGTGTTTTGCGAATTATTGCTTGTTTCATTAGTACCTAAGCGACTTTTAGCATCTTAATAAAGTCCGTTCGCCATGCACTTTGTTATACCGGTTGGAAGAATGAATGACAACGGTAAAAGGGCGTCATGTGGCATCGAACCAGCGGACTCAAGGTTCCCTCTGTCTAGACACCGCACCGTATCTACATGTAACAGTAACGCTGTTCTGATGTCCGCCACTTATATATGAACGTTGGCAGAATGTTTCCGACTGCGACAGAAGTTGTGGGTTTGAAGTGTAGTGACAGGTGGCAGATGCATTGTGGTGGGACCGGTGTTCTTTGGAAGCTGTTAGTTGGATGGATGTGCACCGCACGTATGTCATAACAGCTCACATCTTAGCCCCAAGGGTGAGAAAAGTCTCACTACAGAAAGGCATCGCGCTTATGGTTTGCCGTCGTCACTTTTAACTGTCACGACAGGGCCTAAGGAATGTATGCTTGATACCACCTATATGTCTCCTTGTGTCGCAGGAAACAAAACTGCAAAAGCGGCATCAGCTTATAAAAATGTGTCCACGTAAGAGATGGGGACACGCCGTGGCGCAGATGGTTGAGGCACTGCGCTATACACCGGAAGGTCGCGGGTTCGATTCCCGATGATGTAATTGGAATTTTTCATTGACATAATCCTTCCGGCCGCACTATGGCCCTGAGGTCGACTCAGCCTCTAACAGAAATGAGTACCAGGAATATTTTCTGGGGGTAAAGGCGGCCGGTGCTTAGGGCTGACAACCTTACCACCTTCAAGTGCCGACTGTCTAGAAATCTAGGAGCCTCAACCTCCTGGAACCCTCAGGGTCCGTCCAGGCCTGTAATGGGATTGCTTTACCTTTCACCATGTAAGAGATGCAAGAATCATCATCATCATCATCATCATCATCATCGTCATCATCATCTATCTTAAGTTAGGCCTTAATAGAACTGTTTCGGCCTGGTATGATAATCTCTTTAAAGGTCTTCCAAGTCGTCTTCCTCCATTTGGTGTATAATTCAGCATTATTTTGCGCATCCTGTTGTTCGTTCTTGTTACATGTTGTAGCCAGTTTGATTTGTATCTTCTTAGTTTCTCGTCAAATGGTTCTATTTGCATCTCTTCTAAAATTCCTTAATTCCTTTTGTGGTCAAAAATTGAGTATCCCGCTGTTCTTATGAAAAATTTCATCTCAGTTGATGTCAGTCGGTTTTTATCCTTTTGCCTGAGGGTCCCAATTTCGCTGCCATATAGAAGAGTAGGGAGTGTCAGTGCATTATATGGTTTTATTCTTGTATATTTCTGGGCCAAGGTTGGTTTAACCTTTCAAAGCTTAGCGGTAACTTTACATACGACCAGGTTTAACATCCAAAAATTCTACGTGGTGCCCACATTGCGTTTATGTGTTTTGTACGGATCTCAGAACAAACAGCAACTTTTGCCTTATAAAACATTAAGAGACTGGTTTTTATAATCGAAGTGGAGAGTGTTTACAGCGCGGTACGCACTGAGTCCTTATATAAAACAGATACACTTCGTCTTTAGAGGGTTAAACACGTAGCAAATAGGTCTATGCCTGGGATGTGTGGAAGCCCCGAACTGTGGATGTCTGTATGCTTAACCTTGCTGCCAAGTGCCGTCAGTTAATCTAGAAAGTTGTGCTCTGTTGTTGTGTATTTGTGCAGCAAGAACTATTCAACATTTTAGGTAAATTCAGATAAAGGTAAAGTGGCCCTGTGCGCCTCGTAGACGCATATGTGGGAGTGGGGGTATAACTTCAGTAATTTTTAACCTTGGAACTAGTTAAAGGTGGGGGGCTGCGCTACAAATCGGAAGGTCGCGGGTTCGATTCCCGATGGTGCCATTGGAATTTTTCACTGACATAATCCTTCCGGCCGCACTACGGCCCTGGGATCGACTCAGCCTCTAACAGAAATGAGTACCAGGAATATTTCCTGGGGGGTAAAGGTGGCCGGTGCGTAGGGCTGACAACCTTAACACCTTCATGTGCTGATTGTCTAGAAATCTGGGAGCCTCGACCTCCTGGAACCCCGTGGGCCTGTCCAGGCCTGTAATGGGACTGCTTTACCTTTACCTTACTAGTTGAAGGTGAGTGGTGAGGTTCATACTCCGGCCGCTTTAACCTTAAGAAAAAAGCAACCTTACGCATTTGGTGGCCCCAGAGCTGGTCTGGCCTTTAGGGGGACAGAAAACTCTTACCCTTTCTGGAATCGAACCAAATTTTGGGGTGATTTGACATCATATGAGAATTATGTAATAATATAAATAATATTACATGTCAGTGTGTCATTAGCAGTGATGTACTGTGCTGAATGGCAGACAGCGTGGAGCTGCATTACCTTGTGTACATGTTTAGCAGTTTAAAACCACACGTTATCAATTTGATGGTTACAATACCGTTATGTTTTCGATACCAACAAATAATCATTCGAATTTTCAGTCTAACACAGCTGTATATATCTTATGGCTTAGCTACATGTTTCGGTATCTGTTTGGACCATTATTAGGCTGTCGTGCAAAACCTTTAAAAGTAAAGGTAAAAGCTTACAGCAAATACACCTCCTTGACGGTTACGCGCCGGTTTTCCCGTATCACGTTCTCCACGGCTGCAATGTTGTCTTCCGTGATTGCCGGACCCGGGCGAGGAGAATCATCCACACTAGTGACGCCGTTCTTGAACTTCTCAGTCCATTCATACACTTGTGTACGACTCATACACCTGTCACCGTACTGAATTCTCATCCGACGATGAATCTGTATAGGTTTCACGCCTTCGCTAAACAAAAATCTGACAACACTTCGCTGCTCTTGCTTAGTGCACTGCTGCAAGGGCACCGCCATCTTGTCGAACTGTTTCCCAGGTTCCTATGCGTGCCGCAGGCGTGCGAACACCATCTATTGGTAGCTGAAGGTCACCGCCTTCGCATACCCTACACACAATGATATCGGTCGTACACGCGATTTTTAATTCAACTTTTCCGGTTTCCCACTGAACGGGCCTTGTATACACTTAATTTAGGAGGTCTCACAATTACAAATCATTCACTGCAGTTACCATTATTGTTGGTACCATCAGAGCAGCTGTTGTGTGTTGTGTCTTTCAAATCGTCGATTACTAAGATCAAACTATTGAATTCAAAACTTATTAAAACAAAACTTCCAATCCTTTAATGTCCGCTTGCTTTATCGCTCCTTTGGTCTTGCCAAGTGCTGTGTGGTTAAGGTGCAGCGCGTGTGGCCTGTCAGTACCCCTTTTTGTTCCAGACTTTCCTGTGTCGGATGTAAAAGTTTTCTCTTTATGTAGATAAAATTTGCAGATTTTTAAATGTTTTTCTTGACTTCGAAGTTTTTAGAAATATTTTGTTCTTACGGCAATGAAAGATATTTTGACAGTTTGTTTTCAGCCTGCATGTATCTCACCTTTCTGCCACACACGTAATTGATGATTTTACGTAACACACCACGCAGTAGCTGTTACGGTGATATCAGAGTGATAAATACAATGAATGAATTGTAAATGTGAGATCTTACAAGAGAATTTGCGTACGAACCTATCTTTACGTTTCGTACAATAGCCTGATGGTGGTTCAAATGAGTATCGAAACATGTAGCTAAGCCATAATAAATATACATTTGGGTTAGACTGAAACTTCAAATGCTTATTTGTTGGACCTTCTTATCAGTAATTTTACGTGTCTGTTGCCCAGCTGCATCTCACTGCGTACTTAACATGGGCTATACAAGATATATCGAAGAGATGTAAACATTAAAAACAAAGCTTAAGGACTTGAAACCTAACCTTGCTAAGGTAAATGCCAAAACACGAAGCAACGTGGGGGGAGTGGGGGCTATGTTCTGTTACCAAGTGCTCTGTTCCTTCTGCGCTTACGTATTTCGCAACAGTTTTTTCATAGCAGTTTGTTCTACGACCTTTCGTTTCGTTTCGTTTCGTTTCGTTTCGTTTCTTTTCGTTTCGTAGTCCTTCCCTCTTCTACCTACTTATTCACAGCAGGTGTAGAGGATTTTTATTTGCACTTGATCACACTCAAACTCACACCACAGTCGGGTAGGGCTCCTCTGGACGGGGGATCGGCCCGTTCTGCGACCTTTAGTGCTGAAATTACACATCCCATGAAGGAAAAAGTTTGAGACCCGCCAAGATGACAGTGAATCATTAACGTGACGCTCCGATCACTTTACTGCATGGTCAAGTAACTCCAATAATCGATGAATAGGCCTTTGGATGGGCCCCAAAATCGATCGCGCCTGCAGGGAATGGATTTCCCATCGTCCGGTCCACCGACTGAGATATTCTGGTGTAAAAGCAAATATATATTGCTCATTTTAGTAGGTAAATCAATATCCCCTGTCAGGGCCGCACCCAGAATTTTTCCTTGGGGGGAGGGGGGAACTTGAGGCTGTATATAATTTATGTATCATTTTAAAAATTATTTTATGAAAATCATGCTGTAAGTACAACATAACACTGTTTGCAACTGCGTTTATATGCACACGAATATAACTACATGTTCCTTAACTCAATCACAGTGTCCTGTCTTCTTGTTTTTTTTTGTAATTTTATTAATTTATTTTTCAAAATTCTAATTCACTAGTTATCACACTATTTCAGCATCTGATTTCGGCTGAAAGGGAATTCATGTGAAACCTTTGATATCATAAGATCTACGAAATCTGTATTTTTTATATTTTGGTTGTGGGGGATTTGGGGAGGCTGCAGCCCGGCAGGCATCCCCTTGGGTATGCCCCTGTCCCATGTATTTTGTTACAATTTTCTAAATTTGTCTTCATCTTTTACTTCGATTTCATCTCGTAGAAAAATACGTCCTTCTAAATCTAACAGACCCAATGAAAATGCGCGACGTGATATAAATGGAGATGTTGCGACCGTACATTAATATTTGTGTTGGCAACACTGACAGATGTGGCACAAAATCGAATTTTCTTGACCAGTTTTTGTGTGTATGTTGAAAGGGCTATAGATGAATTTTCATACGTTGCTGGCACAGTGGGTCAGGTGTGGCTCCAAGTCAACTAACGTGCGAATTTCTAGTGTGGGTTTACTAAATCTAATATGGCCATAATGAGACGCTTCTCTGAATTTTAAGTCGAAAGCTCAATTAGTATTTCTACTCTTGCCTCTCATTGAAATTTACCTGACCCTTGTCCAGCTGAAATTCTTATGACACTTTGATTCTGAGATTATATAACAACGCTTGTTCAACTGCATAATCTAAGTAAGAAGACAGGAAAACAGTATATCGTACCCGACAGCACGTAGCGAGTCCACACGCAGCTGTACTTTGCGCTTTGGAATTCTGAATACTCCTGGCTGTTCTAAATAGCTGTGGTGAAGACAACAACAATATTACCCTATAAATACACATACATAAATGCATGGTAAATATATGTAAATATTATACGCTCCAGGGATCAAAAATGTAGTCAAAGTGAAAATATCACGTGTAATAAGTAATAAAAATGCAAAATATATAGAACTGATATGTACAATCAAAACCAGTTACAAGGATTTCGCAGACAGCAGTGAGATTGCCACACTAAATCCTGTAAGTAGAGATGGAAACATGATTGTGGGTTACTTTCAAAACATTAGAATCTTATTGATAGAACGAAAGGAATGTACATACAAATGCTTTTGTAATGTTGCTTTCTGCTGAGTTTTTCTTTTGTCAAATTTTTGAGTCTGCATATTTGATACTCAATAATACATATCACTGCATATTTGAATATATGCAACATTGTTTAGTGAAACATTGTGGTGAAATTAACGTGACGATTAAATATTTAGTTTCAAATTGTAGATTTCTCTGATGCCAGTGTGGTGTGTTTTTTTTCTTAAAATATAAAATGTTGGCAGTTGGTCTATGAAGGTGCTACCTGTTTCATATTTTAATGCTGTGCACAGCTGAATTTATTTTAAATTTTTCTTAGCCATTTAACATTAATTTAATTAAGGAAAGTGCGTGTTTACGTGGACGAGGTAAATATCGTATCTTAAAGAGATTTCTGTATGTAGGTTTTGCTCCACCTTTAATTGTAATAATTTCCTTTGTAAACACCCTTCCTACTCCCAGACAAATTACCCCTGGAAATTATTCCATACTCATTACAGAATGAATTTTTGTGGGGTTTCTGTTGTTTCTGACATGACACATGACCTAATGCGTAACAATATTCACGTACGTTAGGAGTCCTTTCCTCAGTTGGCTACGATTCTTCTAACTCAGGTAGTGACGGATTTATGTATCGAAGTGTCTGTATGTATGTACACTCTTCTATACATTTTCATTTATAGGCAATACTAAAATGCATATTGCAGAAATATATTCTTTATAAATTTTGTGATTTTTTTTTGTTCAGATTTAGGGGTAACATCCTGGCAATAAACCGTTTACTTAAATCAGGTAGAACGGTAATTCTGACCAGAAATCATAGCAACGTTGTTAGAAATTTTAAAACCACAGTCATCAGAATATAAGATAGGCATATTTATTTTTGCAAAGAGGTCATTATGCATATTATGAAAATTAAGGTGCCTAGAAACCTATCCCAATGGCCGTGCCGTCTAACGTGTGGGCCTGTGGCCGGTCGCTTGCTGGGATTGCGGGTTCGAATCCCACCAGTGGCCTGGTTTTCTGTCTTTTGTGAGTGTTATGTGTTGTCAGGAAGATGTCTCTGCGACAGGCCGATCATTCGTCTAGAGGAGTCCTACCGAGTGTGATGTGTGTCTGTGTTTGATTGTGAAGCCTCGACAGTGAGGAGGCCCTGGCCCACTAAGGCCTGTCGAGCCATAAAAAAAGTGGGTCCTAGAACTGATATTTGTAGTTTGCTGCTAATCAGTTACTCAAAAATATAGATAAAACAAATATAATGAAACGTAACAAATAATTAGTCACATTCTGCATTACGTATTGGTTATAAAGAAAAGTATATAGAAAATATGGTAAATACAAAATTTATTTGTTTACAAATTGATAACCACATAAATTGGAAAAACCATATTGAATAAATGATTCCTAAGTTAAGTGAAGCATGTTACGCCGTTATAGCTATGGTCCGTATCGC